>JBCFYV010000024.1:1115086-1127265 GCA_039000515.1 Timema cristinae
AAGGGCAAAGTCTGTTATGGACATGCAGAGATTTTGGCTACGGGATGTGGGAAGCAATTAGAAAGCCCCTGATGCTCCCCGAAGCCAATTCCAACACGTACCGCCCAATTTGGTCACATCGTAGTTTTTGGGAAATTTTAAAACTTTATTAAATTTCGCGAAGGTTCTAAAAACAAAAAAAAATACAATTAATTTTAATGGGGGAAAAAATATTTTGGAAACCGATTAAGGGTTTTTAAAATTTACGGTGAAACACTACTTTCTGGAGAACGGGTGAACCCCCCCCTTCTAGACCACTTTTTTTTACACATTTTCCTCTTTCGAGAAGGATTTTTGGAACGTCAAATGGCACCCTCCAGGATCGAGGGCCCTTTCCCCATTCCCTTGATAAAGGTTTGGTGGCCCCGGGGAATTCTGATGTAAAAGGACTGTACAAGCTTTCGGAAGGGGGTTTTTTAATTTGGTAGGCATCTCCATGTCACGATACAGAGTCACATTGCAACGTACCAAGGTGCGTCCACAACGATCCCAGACACGTGCTCTGGAATCCTGAAACCTCCTTCGTTTCCCCCCAGGTGGCCCCATCACGGTTCACCCACTGAACGCTCTTCAAACAGCCGGGGTGAACTGGCTTTTAGAACTTTATTTTCCCCTGTGAATAGCACTCATGTGCTCTTCTCCACGTTAATACTTGTCCTCCAGGTGGTCAGACACCTTTCCAACTGGGTCAGGAAGTGTATCTGGACACACCACACCAGCTGCTATCGCCGCAACTCAGCTATTAGAGCTGTGTCGTCGACATACAGTGCCAACTTGGTGTCTGGGGATTTAGAAATGTCGTTCACATACAGACTGAAGAGCACCGGGCACACGAGTGAACCCTGCGGCACTCCAGCCCGGATGCTTTTGACTTGGGAAGTGGCGTTCCCACAGGTAGTGGAGAAGGTGCGGTGGGATAGATAAGATTGTACAACCTCAACTAGGTAGAAGAGTAGGTTCAGGTAGAGGAGTTTGAAACGGAGACCTTCGTGCCAAACATGGTCGAAGGTCTTTGCCACGTCGAGAAAGACAGCACCGGTCAGCCTATATATGTTGAAGTTCCTCGTGACCTGTTCCACGAGCCGGAAAAGTTGGTGGGACGTAGCGTGTCCCGCCTGAAATCCGAAATGCTCGTCCACCAAGATGCCCGCCTCGCGAACATATCGGATCAGCCTCGTCAATATAAGTCTCTCGAACAACTTGCCCAAACATTCGAGCAAGCTGATCGGTCGGTAAGACGAAGTTAGGGCCGGATTCTTAACCGGTTTGTGAAAGAAGATGACGTTGGCATGATTCCAGAGCTCGGGGAAGTGACTCAGGAGCAGGTTGGCTTTGAATAACTCCACGAGGAAGTTAATGGCCTCCAAGAGCATCTTTCGGATGACTGCATTACTGATACCGTCCGGTCCGGGCGCTTTGTTTAAACTTAGGGCTGCTAACGCCCGTAACATTTCGGTCGCCTCTGTGGGTTCAGGTTTATCCAAGGGTATGTACCAGACCGCACCGATGACTTGAGCCACGTGCGCAAGTTCACCACATCTGACAGGTGGTCAATCGGTATGAATTGGCCTCAAAGTGCTCAGCATTAGCGTCGGCCTTCTCCTGGTCGGAGTTGGCCAACCCATTACGTCTGAAAATAGGCGACCTTTGTGCAGGAACCCGCATGAAGTTCCTTGTAATGTGCCACAAGGACCTGTCTTGTACGCACAGGCTCTCAATCCTGTCCTCCCAGACACTGTTTAGGTATTTTTGGACAATCTCGTGAACTGCATGGACTTTGCGGCTTCATTTGGCCTTGTCTACCGGATTCCTCGAGATTTACCAAGCCCTCTTCAGCCGATTTTATTCCCGGACGTGACTGAGGATAGAATTGAGCAAAGAAGCCTGTGGCAACCTTTTAGGACGGTACCTCAGCGTCGAAGCTTCGGGTGACCTCTTGATTGCGTAAGTTATGAACTCACCGGGATCGATTTCTGTGGTTGTTCGAAAGGTATGGGTGGATCTCAACCTCTCTCTCAACACATTCGTAAACCTCTCCCAGTCAATGCACTTAAGGTCGGGTTTTTCAAGGGGTCTGTGCATGACACTGTGCGTCCCAGGTTCACGAGAATGGGATTGTGATCCGAGTCTAAATCAGCAAGATACTTCAGCACTAATCGCTTTTTGAGCCCCTGGAGATAACGCAGTCGAGGACGTCCGAGAAATCAAGGGGATTATGAGGGAAGTGGGTGGGTGTAGGAGGGCTGAAGGCCACCAAGCCGTGGTGATCTATGTCGTCACGGAGCAATTCGCCGCGAGCGCACATAATCCTAGAGCCCCATGAAGGGTGCTAAGTGTTGAAGTCACCACCGATTTAAACAGGCGTTGTACCTTGAAGAAGCACCTCCATGTCAGCCCTCGTTGCCCGGTTGAACCGATGGTAGGGAGGAATTAGATTAAAATGAGACGCACTGGGCCGGTAGAGGTCACCAGTTTGATAGCCGTTGCTTCCATATGTTTAAGGGGAGGAAGCGAGATGACGTGATAGTCAAGGCCCCTTTGGACCAGGACTGCCGTTCCACCCCTGCCCTATCCCCCGTTCGGTCACTCCAATAGCAGATGAATTCTTCTAACGAGAACCTCATGGCGGAGCACAAGTGGATTTCTCTCAACAGCATTACATCAACACGATGCTTTGCCAGGAAGGTTTTGAGCTCAGCCTTCTTCCTCGTGACTCCGTTGGCGATTCCAATTCTCTATAGGGTCCATTCTCTTAAAGGCCCCTATAGAGAATCCCTGCACAGATTTGGACTAGTTGAGACGGAGGAGTGTGATTGTGGGGCAATTGCGACCCCTGACCATATAGTATTGGAGTGCCCGAGGTACGAGGAATTGAGGAGGGAGCACCAGGAACAAATCCAAGGAGAATTGATGGGGAATGTGTTCAGGGATAGGGAAAAAATGGGTACATCTCGATATAATTGCTGAAAGAATCTCTCAGTGGGAGAAGGAGAGGTACATTGAAAGGCTGAAGGTAGCCAGGAAGGTGGAGGGAAGAATAGCAAGAGGGGGAGAAGAAGGAGTGACCCAGGAGCGGAGAAGAGCTGAGAGTAGTGAGACGGAGGAAGAAGAGTCCGCGGAGTGGGAAGAAGGAAGGTAAGGGAGGGAGGTAAACGGTAACAAAGATGGAGCGGATAAATAAATGAACAGGGCGGTGGAAGAGACAGCAGCTTGTGGAAGTCAGGATTCACCAAGAGCTTGGGAAGAAGACCGCCTGGAAGCCAGTTGGGTGAGAACCCAGCTGATGTAACCGGCGGTCAATGGTCAGTGATCTATCCCAAGAGTATGGATATGGAAGATGATCAAGATAGGAAGATGTAATGCATCGAGAAGAAAAGGACGGCAAGGGTAGTGAGCGGATCCTGAGCAGGATGCTTAACAGAGATGATAAGTGTAGTGGTAGGCTAGGAGTAGGGACAGGGGTATGTATAATAGGGCGTAAGTTGCTGCAGTTAGCTGTGTAAGGTAGGTGTAGTTATTAGTTTAGTTTAGTTTAAGATAGGGTAATGCAAAAAAGTGGGTCGCTGGAGGAGAATGGAAGCCACATCCAATCGGGTGCCTCCCCAGCTGGTGGATAGGGGACGCTCATCGCGGTCAATCAGACCCAGGGCTCTGCAAATATTGTCCCATGTGGTTCTGGTGCTGGGGGACGGCGAAGGGTACCAGGGAAATAAAATACCCGGTGCGGACCAGTAGCTAATAAAGAAGATCATAGCACAACCGTATATTACCAAGATATTAGTAATTAGTAATAATAATGGGAAAAAACAGGAAGATTTTGAGGATAAGATGAATAATTTAGAGGAGAACTAGGCCTGAATTAAATATGAGGAGTCAGGCCGACAGTGCACAGATTAAAAAAACTCCGTTGACGTTCCAGGGTGTGACCGTGAGCTCCTTCACCACTGGTGGTCCTCTATTCAGGTGTACTGCCATAAGAGACCAGGTAGAAGATGATGTGCTCCATGATCAGGTGGCCATGGTTACTCCTCAGAGATTCCTGGACCTTTCTCAAGAAAATCGATAACTCCCATGGCTCCAATCCCGGAATGCCCTTGAGTAACTCAATGCAATTTTTGAGCTTTGTACTCTCAAACCCTGGGGCAGGTGTGGGAAGTGGGTTGGGTGTAGGGGGGAAAGGGTTAAGAGTGAAGTGTGGTAGGAATGGAGTGAAAGGGGTCGGGAAACAGGAGCCGTGTGTTGGGGAGGAAGTAGCAGTGATTGGGATGGGGAAAGGAGTTTTCTTGGAGGGGTTCTTGACCGAAAGGAAAGAACCAAACGCCGCTGGTTCTGGAAGGGTGGCTTTGGCATGGGCCTTGGCCTAGGGTGGAAGGGTTGGTCTCCCTGACAACACACTGGTCAAAAATTGCACCAGTGGCTTTGGTGTTGGAGCTGGAGTCAGGGTCACCTTTCGTAACGCAACGTGCCCTGAGGGCTTCTGGCCCTCGCTTAGACCATCTGTCCTCCCTTCTTGATCCTTGGAAGCCCGCACAGTCCCTGCCGCCCGCAACGTCTCGTACGTGGAACAGCCTCGCCACGCTGAGGAGTGGGCTACTGAGCAGTTTAGGCACTTTGGAAGAGATCATCTCTCCTTCGGGCACCCGCCCCTCTCGTGATAACCACTACATAACCTACACCCAGGGTTAGCGTGGCAATCCCTCCACATATTCCCAAACCGGAAACAATTCTTGCATTGAACTGGGCCGCCAGGAGACTTGTACTTCTTCACCTTGACACGAAGCTCACACAGGACTGATATAGAGTATACAGCTTATTGAATGTTCTCTCGGAGTATGACAACGAAGTTCGGCAAACCCTGAATTCCGGTCTTCTGATTTCGTTTCTACTGGGAGAGCATCTGGGTGACGGATTTCATGGGGGAACCCGTCTCCACCAGGTCTTACTGGATGTCGTCAAGTTTTGTCCGTGTCAAGAGTCCCTTCACCACGACCCTGACCAGTCGCTCCCGTCCTATCTCGTAGGATCATTGCTGGATCCCCAAGCGAGGCAAGAACTGTTGTATGGCGCGATAATCTTCCTCCTACCCTTAGGTTTCCGTCGCTTCCCACCTTTTCCCAATGCTGGTACACCCTGGCCCGGGCCACCATTGACCTCACTCTCATCACCAGAGCTACTACCACCTGAATGGTTAGGGTTGCCTTCTGGTAGCTTCCTGTTGTTTCGCGGCCTTACCCCTTTGGCAGAGTCTTTAAGGTTGGAAATACCTTAGAATAATCATTGGACCCTTGGCTCGACTCATCCATCATCGGGAGGTCTGTGTCTGAAGAAAGTCCCTCCTCATCCACGGAATTGCATGAGCTGTCGACACACACGAAGCGTGTGACCTGGTCTTCCGAGTCTGAAGAAAATTCAGCCGGTTTCTTAACTACAGACACCCCTTGGTGGGAGGTGTCAGAGTTGACGTGAGTTTTTGAGGCTCTTGCAGCGGTCTTTATCGGCGAAAGACGGCTGGGTTCCCTCTGGTCAGGGCTTCTGTTAGGTTTCCAACCATCGTCCTGGCGGGAGCTTTCGCCATCCTTCCCGGTTTTCGAGCAATCGACCTTGAAAGGGGTCTCCAGTTCTTTTTGGCCGTCAGCTGCACGTATGCCTCCGGTTGTTTGAGTGGTCCCGCTGACTTCAACCTGGCCATCTACGCCCACCTCCACGGTAGTTGAGGAGGTCACGCTGGCCACCGTGTTGGGGAAAGGGTAGGATCGTCACAATCCCCGAGAAGGGCAAGCGACTCCTAGTGACAGCCGCCAGTGGCACGCTCACCTTCGGTAGTTGGAGGGGCCCCGTTGGCTTCGCCAGGTTAGCTGCTTGTTGCGCCCACCTCCCAGCAAGCTTGGGAGGTCACGGCAGCCTTGTTGGCCCTGGAAAGGGCCAATCCGTCTCCCGAAGGGGACTCTTGCAGGGTTCGGTAAGCAGCACGTTCACCTCCGGTAGTTGGAGTGGCCCCTCTGTCTTCATCCGGCTGGCTGCGTCTTACTCCACCTCCCTGGGAATTTGGAAGGTCACGCAAATCCTGTTGACGCTAGAAAGGGCCGATTCGTCGCCCGAAGGTGACTCGCGCTTGCTTCGGCTGCGCCTGCAGGCTTGTTATCTCTCGAGATGGCAGCTGCCATTAAAGCATCGGCCTTTGGGCTCATAGTGGACCACATGGTACTATCTCCTTCTTGACAGGAGGTGTCTTCAGTCCCCGCGAACGTAAACCTTTGAATCCCCCTGCCAAGACGGGCTGCCCAAGCCGCTGCTTATGGCGGATCCCCCGACGCTCGCCGCCAACTTCTTCCTGATTGAGGCCGGTTGCTTCCCGGGCTCGGGATTCTTCAACGCCTCATCCAATGCTCTTCTGCTGACCCCGACGCCGACTCCTTTTTTATTCTTAATGGTGGGCTCCATCCGGACGTAGAACTGCGGTCACTCGAAACGATCCAACAGCCAAGCACACGTAAGGGAGGCAGGATGACACCTTGCACTCCCATCAGAGAGTTCTCATTGGCGTGGAGTAAAGAGTGAACTGGTCATGAACGGCTCAGAGAACGTGATCTGTGGAACGGCCCAGGCAGTAGAGAGGGTGGTTGGCGCGGTCGTTGCAAGTCCGAATAAAAGAAAAAGGGCCGAACAAAGAGGTAAAACAACTCTTACTTCGTTCCTTAAACACTTCAAATACATTCATGAGACATCCACTTTCCCTGACACGAGTCTCTGGATCGAAGAAAACAAGGGCTATCTATCATGTGGGCATAAAATACAGGTAATGTCACATAGTAATAGATCCATTAAGTTTTAATGCTCTTACTATATTAACTCGGATAATTGGTTGAATAACTCATAATTTTCTTAATACTTGTATTTATAATAGGATTAAAATAATTACCTATTTTATTGTTATCCTTAAAAGAAACATTCCTGAATTTTGAAAAATCTGTCTTTATTAGAAGGTTTCCTGAATGTAAGCACAGTTATATGCATAATAACGTACATATACTATATACATTTTATCATAAACTCATACTGTCTGTTAGGTTATAGGCAAATGTGTTAAGGTTGACAGGTTAAATTTTTGGGAAAGTATACATGCATTTGCGTGCAGGAAGAGAGGAAAGCCACCAAGGAAATTCCACCCGACCGGGATTTGAATCCCGATCTCCCTGCCAACGGCAGTTCATTGCAACTCGAGAACTACTCCTCACTTAGAGTAAAAAATCAAGTGTTTGCTTCGAGCACACTGGTCATGTCGTTAAAATACTGGAGGAAAGACGTGTTTTGTGCTATTACTATTTGGCAGCAAGTGTCAGAATAAAAGAGTGGAAACAAGAAAACACTTATTCTTTATTGAACATTATAAGAAGTTAACTATTTTGTGGGATCCTCAATATCGACAATATTATGAGTTAAAAAAATCTCTTGATTTTTAAAAATTCTCATTAATGTCGATCTGCCATTAGCCCTCCTTTTTCTAAATAAGTTCGTCTTCCACCACCATTTCTATTTTTTCTGATTTTTTTTCTCCAAAT
The DNA here is from genome assembly GCA_039000515.1 of Timema cristinae. Taxonomy (NCBI): domain Eukaryota; kingdom Metazoa; phylum Arthropoda; class Insecta; order Phasmatodea; family Timematidae; genus Timema; species Timema cristinae. The sequence continues at coordinate 1,122,685 of JBCFYV010000024.1, forward strand.
ATTAACATCTCAATAAAAGAAACTCGCAACTTCTAGGTCTGACATTTCAGCTAGAAACGAGAAAAAAAAAAAAAAAAAAAAAACGGAGCACTGTCGAGACGAGCATTACATTATAAAGCTTGGCTCAAGTCAGTTGCCGACTTAGGATTCCAAATTGTGCATGTGGTACGTCTCAATATCAGAATTAACCCTGAACTTTTTAATGGAATGTCTCACTTGCCATACAGATACCTAGGGCTATTACGAAGTTTTTTTTAAAATAGGGAGCCATCTCAAAATCTACTTAGAACACCAAAATGGCGATCGAGGAATTTTTTCGCCTATCAATATCTAAGTCACCTCTAGTCCGATTTACATTTTTATTTTTTTACTTTAAATATATGTTATAGTTCTTTCTATTTTATAGGATTTTTTCTAACCATTATAGTTTTCGAGAAAAATTGATTTTTTTTTTAAATTTGGTTTTTTACATTATTTTTCTTGTTTACGTGAAAAGTACTCAGAATCTGAGAAATTGGTCTCTATAACTTTTAAAGCAAAATTTAATTACCATTGATACCACGGGAAAGCCATTTGTGTTGAAATAGTCCCAAGAACGAGCAGAAATCTCCAGGAAAGTGTTACTGAGGAATACCCTCCCTCAACGCTATTACACTGCACCAAACGGTTTGCACCAACTCGACATGGGTACAATTGTATTTGGGGCTACAAGGGAATTATTTTAGCCAGATTGATAAAATGATTATAATAACAAATTAGATTTATTATAACAAAAATAAACGATATGTTTGATTACAATAGATATACAAAAACATATTAAGATAAAATTTCAAATTAATACTGTCTTGTTGCGACATGGGCAAGATCAATTGCAGTAGGCTTGAAGAGCAATATTCAATAACAAAACAGCTGGACTGACGCCAAGCTACGGTCAGGTGTTTCTAAAAGAAAAACAGTGAGGTAATTATAAACAAAAGTTAACTGGAAATGATATACACATAGTATTATTAACACATTTATAATGTAAGCTAGCTTGCTTGATTGGGACTTAAGAAAACTCTTCAAGAGACAAAGTATAATGAATAGCAATAGAAATGTTATTTGATTACATTGGTAGATGGCTAACATACAGGTGTCTACACACAATAGTACTATGGCCGGTCCTTTCCCTATTGGTACTGCCAGAGCATTCACTAGTACATGTATTTACTGACCCGCTCCCTGAGGTACAACACTAATATAATTCATACAATACGAATACTCAACCAAAAACGGGCAAAGAGAAAAAAGTTATCTGCGTGGACCCCATATGAAAACAAGCGGAGTTCCGCGCTTTACCCACCCAAGCTAATACCACACGCGAAGCGTGGCAACAAGAATGATTCGACATATTGAATACCTGGACCCAACTAGGTCCTAGAAAAAGGATAGACAACCTGGTTGTAGCCATAAAAACAAGTGTGTAGTCTTTAGGACTTAAAAGAGAAATATAGTGCTCATAGAGAATATAAACAATTTGGACTAAGTCCTTATTACAACTAGAGCTCAAGGCTCCTACATAAAAGCTATATCATATGTATATAGAAAAACATGGTCTCTTGGATCAATATAACAAGTCTGAGGGAATTGAGCATAATTAGTGTTGCCAAAATCTAGCCACTCTGACTGAAACAAGAAATCGAAATAAACATAATAGTCTCAACTATACTAAGTCTGAGATAAACAATAAGTCAGATGGACTAATTAAATAAACATTTTATAATCTTTAAACTAGACGAATAAGTCAGATGGACTTATTAACGTCGCCTCTATACTTAGGAAATCGGAGAAGATTTTCCCCGGCTGCGCTGCGGTGAGAACCGCGTCCAGCTCTCCATGGCTACCGGTTCCTTCGTGGAGAGAGGTTTTCCTTGGTGGCGCGGGGGTGAGAACCACCCCCAATTCTCCATGGCCACCGGTTCCTTCGTGGAGAGAGGTTCCTTCTTCAAAGACGCGATGCGATTGAATACCAGAAACACACCCAATACTCCATGGCCACCGGTCCCTTCGTGTAGAGAAATTCCTTCTTCAACGATGTGATGTGATTGAATAATATAAAGTAAATCTGAGAGTACTTATTTTATACCCTTTCTCTGACTAGAACGGGAAAAAAAGAAATAGAAAAAGCGTAATAACACAGGGGGTGATAGGAACTATAGGAGCTTCGAAGACACACCGCTACGACAGTGGCGCTCGAAGGTCGTGGGAGCGAGCCCAACTTAGTCGAGTTTTTTTTTTCATAATAGGAGATGTTGAGAGTGGATGTGTTAGGAAGCACACTATCGCCATGCTTGTTGAATATTTTGCTAGAAGGCATGTTGGCGTTATCCGATCCCATCCAGCCACGGTGAGTAGGTCTTGAAGCATATTATTCCTGAATGTATTAGCCTTAATTATCTTTTTTGTATTCCACTATTGTAAGTTTAGTATTTTTATGCAGATTTGTTTTATTAAAATCCTTTGTAGTATTTTCTATTGGAAGCACGTGGATCATATCCGAGTCCACACAGTCACTAACAGTAGGTTTTGAAGGATATTATTATTATTATTTAATATCTCAAATCTAATACTCTTTTTTGGATTTTGCCAATATAATTATTATAATTTCGTATTTTTACGTAGCCTAATTGTGTAGGTGTCAACTTTACATGATTGACACGCTACAACACACAATACTACCCGTTTAAGTTTAAAAAGGAATATACACTTGTGTGTTATATTGAAAACTTTAGTGCACAGACTGTCTTAGTAAAGATAACATATATTAATGATTTACTTGATAAGGTTGAGATAAGTTGCATACTTATATAGCAATAGATTAAGAGAGTAGGCCAGTACAAATATTTGCAATACACACTCGTTCCAAGGAATATACCGCAGTAACTATAAGATATTAAATTTTCAAAATGCTCAGAAAACATTTAGACCATCTGTGTTAAAAAAAATATTGTAAAGTTTAGTCCACATGAACAAATTGTGTGAAGTGCACATTGACAAACAAAATTTTATGTTTCACATATCAGTAACAAATTTAATAAAACAAATATCGTTTTAGGCAGTGAACTGAACCTAAATGCTCTTTCTGTTGAAATCTCACATTCGCAAGTTATTCACTTTATTATTATACTATATTATTATAAGCTCAACACTGCACATTTTCTTCTACCTGGTTGAGTGTCTTAAATGAAAAAAAAATAAAAAAATCATCACTTAACATTACAAGTTACTCAATGTGCTCTTTCACGTCAGTACTGCAACAAAAACATTTCTTTTAGATAGATAATATTAACATTCACATGCAAGTTTTGTATTATTTGGAATTTTATTACATTTAGCCTTGCCTTTTACTGCAGCAGGTTTGGGCACAGTTTGTAAGAGAAGTATGCATGGCAACTGAGCCTTTCTGCCGGAACATCTTATCCACATTTCACAAGTTCTCTTCATGCTCCCCATATTGGAGATTGAGATGACCAAACAGGTTTCCATTCACTTCCAACCTTAGTCCACCCCCATTCAATAAGGGAATCTATTGGATCGTTCCCTAAGCAAGCTCGGCCCACACGTTTCCTGCTTGATATACCGTGCGAAGAATATGTTGTTTCAGTGCCTCTGAGGTTGGTGGTAAACTCTGCAAAGGGCTACGTTTTGATGTGAATAAAATCTTCCTAAATTCATTTATAAACAAACTTTCACCGCCTTTATAGTACAGCAAAACCACAAACTCTTACAATAATTGGGAAGTCTCTTCCGATATTGATGGTGAAAGTGTTGAAAATGATGAAGTTACATCACATCCGGTGAATGCATGTAAGCATTTCAAAGCATTGGATTTTTCTAAACCCATACTTTGAACAATCGCGTGTATACACATATCTTTATGCTTTTCCTGCACTAAACATAATCCACATTTCTTTCAAGCCCCATGTTATTCAAGAAAGGAAAGAAATAAATCGCAAGGAAAACAACGTTTGTGTCAACTGTGACAATCAGGACTTTTTTCGCTCCATATTCAACGCTATTCTTTGCAGCATGAACATCCGACCATCTGTTTATTCCTCTTATCGGCGATGTATTCTTCTAAAGATGTTTCTTTGGGCCTGGATGAATGTATGACACTTTCAAATTCAGTGACGATTTGGATTAACTTTAATAATCTCAAAGACCATTCTTCAATAAGCTTGAAAAATTCTTATTTCCATTACAGGAGAGGAATTCATGTCAGTTTTTGGTTACAGTGTTCCCTTTTGCTACCTGAAGTCAGATACCTGTACCTCTATTCCGTATTGCAAGCTCCTTCAAACTTCCAATAGTATAGGTATCACAAGAAATGTAAATTTTTGTAGCATTAAACCTATCAGTATAACTAGGTCCCTATTGTGGCTGACAATGAACAATGTAGAGAAAAGTGCTACATCATTCTTTATGCCTTGAATTATAAATGTTGATATATTTTTCCAACCAACACAAAGAAATAATTGTTCCTGTTTTTCGTATAGGGGCAAATACACTGGTTTTGGCTCCTACCAAAAGACGTTCCTTCAC
>JBCFYV010000024.1:1127365-1166231 GCA_039000515.1 Timema cristinae
TTTCCCAATTTTGTAAGATTTTGGGTGGTTTTGCTGTATATAAAGGCGGTGAAAAGTTTGTTTATAAATGAATTTAGGAAGTTTTTAAACACATCAAAAACGTAGCCCTTTGCAGATTTTTCCCCACCAACCTCAGAGGCACTGAAAAAACATTTTCTTCGCACGGAAATATCAAGCAGGAAACGTGGGGGGCCGACTTCTTGGGGAAAACGATCCAATAATTCCCTTATTGAATGGGGGTGGACTAAGGTTGGAAGGAAGGGGAAACCTGTTTGGCCCATCTCAATCTCCAATATGGGGAGCATGAAGAGAACTTGTGAAATGTGGATAAGATGTTCCGGCAAAAGGCCCAGTTGCCTTTGCATACTTCTCTTTACAAACGTCCCCCAAACCTGCTGCAGTAAAAGGCAAGGCTAAAGTAAAAAAAAAATTCCAAATAATACAAAATTTGCATGTAAAATGTTAATAAAATCTATCTAAAAAAATGTTTTTGTTGCAGTACTGACGTAAAGAGCACATTGAGTAATTTGTAATTTTTAATGATGATTTTTTTTTTTTTTTTCATTTAAGACACTCAACCAGGTAGAAGAAAAGGGTGCAGTGTTGAGCTTATAATAATATGTATAATAAAAAAAGTGAATAACTTGGGGGAATGTGAAAATTTCAACAGAAAGAGCATTTAGTTTCAGTTCACTGCCTAAAACGATATTTGTTTTATTAAATTTGTTACTGATATGTGAAACATAAAATTTTGTTTGCCCAATGTGCACTTCACACAATTTGTTCATGTGGACTAAACTTACAATATTTTTTTATAACACAGATGGTCTAAATGTTTTCTGAGCATTTTGAAAATTTAAATATTTTATAGTTACTGCGGTATATTCCTTGGAAACGAGTGTGTTTTGGGCAAATATTTGTACTGGCAACTCTCTTAATCTATTGCTTTTAAAAAAAAGTATGCAACTTATTTTCAACCTTATCAAAGTAAATCATTAATTTAATGTTATCTTTACTAAGACAGTCTGTGCAACTAAAGTTTTCAATATAACACACAAGGGGTATTTTCCCCTTTTTAAATTAAAACGGGTAGTATTGTGTGTTGAGCGTGTCAATCATGTAAAGGACACCAACACAATTAGGCTTAACGTAAAAATAAAATTATAAAAAATTTTAATTGGCAAAAATCCAAAAAAAGAATTTGTTTTGAGATATTAAATAATAATAAATAAATATCCTTCAAAACCTACTGTTATAAACTGTGGGGGACTCGGATATGATCCACGGCTTCCAATAGAAAATACTACAAAGGATTTTTATAAAACAAATCTGCATAAAAATACTAAACTTACAATAGTGGAATACAAAAAAAGATAATTAAGGCTAATACATTCAGGAATAATATGCTTCAAGACCTACTCACCGTGGCCTGGATGGGATCGGATAACGCCAACATGCCTTCTAGCAAAATATTCAACAAGCATGGCGATAGTGTGCTTCCTAACACATCCACTCTCAACATCTCCTATTATGAAAAAAAAAAAACTCGACTAAGTTGGGCTCGCTCCCACGACCTTCGAGCGCCACTGTCGTAGCGGTGTGTCTTTCGAAGCTCCTATAGTTCCTATCACCCCCTGTGTTATTACGCTTTTTCTATTTCTTTTTTTCCCGTTCTAGTCAGAGAAAGGGTATTAAATAATACTCTCAGATTTACTTTATATTATTCAATCACATCACATCGTTTGAAGAAGGAATTTTCTACACGAAGGGACCGGTGGCCATGGAGTATTGGGTGTGTTTCTGGTATTCAATCGCATCGCGTCTTTGAAGAAGGAACCTCTCTCCACGAAGGAACCGGTGGCCATGGAGAATTGGGGGTGTTCTCACCCCCGCGCCACCAAGGAAAACCTCTCCACGAAGGAACCGGTAGCCATGGAGAGCTGGACGCGGTTCTCACCGCAGCGCAGCCGGGGAAAATCTTCTCCGATTTTCCTAAGTAATGAGGCGACGTTAATAAGTCCATCTGACTTATTCGTCTAGTTTAAAGATTATAAAATGTTTATTTAATTAGTCCATCTGACTTATTGTTTATCTCAGACTTAGTATAGTGAGACTATTATGTTTATTTCGATTTCTTGTTTCAGTCAGAGTGGCTAGATTTTGGCAACACTAATTATGCTCAATTCCCTCAGACTTGTTATATTGATCCAAAGAGACCATGTTTTTCTATATACATATGATATAGCTTTTATGTAGGAGCCTTGAGCTCTAGTTGTAATAAGGACTTAGTCCAAATTGTTTATATTCTCTATGAGCACTATATTTCTCTTTTAAGTCCTAAAGACTACACACTTGTTTTTTATGGCTACAACAGGTTGTCTATCCTTTTTCTAGGACCTAGTTGGGTCCAGGTATTCAATATGTCGAATCATTCTTGTTGCCACGCTTCGCGTGTGGTATTAGCTTGGGTGGGTAAAGCGCGGAACTCCGCTTGTTTTCATATGGGGTCCACGCAGATAACTTTTTTCTCTTTGCCCGTTTTTGGTTTGAGTATTCGTATTGTATGAATTATATTAGTGTTGGTACCTCAGGGAGCGGGTCAGTAAATACATGTACTAGTGAATGCTCTGGCAAGTACCAATAGGGAAAGGACCGGCCATAGTACTATTGTGTGTAACACCTGTATGTTAGCCATCTACCAATGTAATCAAATAACATTTCTATTGCTATTCATTATTACTTTGTCTCTTGAAGAGTTTTTTCTTAAGTTCCCAATCAAGCAAGCTAGCTTACATTATAAATGTGTTAATAATACTATGTGTATATCATTTCCAGTTAACTTTTGTTTATAATTACCTCACTGTTTTTCTTTTAGAAACACCTGACCGAGCTTGGCGTCAGTCCAGCTGTTTTTGTTATTGAATATTGCTCTTCAAGCCTACTGCAATTGATCTTGCCCATGTCGCAACAAGACAGTATTAATTTGAAATTTTATCTTAATATGTTTTTTGTATATCTATTGTAATCAAACATACGTTTATTTTTGTTATAATAAATCTAATTTGTTATTATAATCATTTTATCAATCTGGCTAAAATAATTTCCCTTGTAGCCCCAAATACAATTGTACCCATGTCGAGTTGGTGCAAACGTTTGGTGCAGTGTAATAGCGTTGAGGGAGGGTATTCCTCAGTAACACTTTCTGGAATTTCTGCTCGTTCTTGGGACTATTTCAACACAAAATGGCTTTCCGTGGTATCAATGGTAATTAAATTTTGCTTTAAAAGTTATAAGAGACCAATTTCTCAGATTCTGAGTACTTTTCACGTAAACAAGAAAAATAATGTAAAAAACCAAATTTAAAAAAAAATCAATTTTTCTCGAAAACTATAATGGTTAGAAAAAATCCTATAAAATAGAAAGAACTATAACATATATTTAAAGTAAAAAAAATAAAAATGTAAATCGGACTAGAGGTGACTTAGATATTGATAGGCGAAAAAATTCCTCGATCGCCATTTTGGTGTTCTAAGTAGATTTTGAGATGGCTCCCTATTTTAAAAAAAACTTCGTAATAGCCCTAGGTATCTGTATGGCAAGTGAGACATTCCATTAAAAAGTTCAGGGTTAATTCTGATATTGAGACGTACAACATGCACAATTTGGAATCCTAAGTCGGCAACTGACTTGAGCCAAGCTTTATAATGTAATGCTCGTCCGACAGTGCTCCGTATTTTTTTTTTTTTTTTCTTCTTTCTAGCTGAAATGTCAGACCTAGAAGTTGCGAGTTTTTTTTATTGAGATGTTAAAAATTTGGAGAAAAAAAATCAGAAAAAATAGAAATGGTGGTGAAGACGAACTTATTTAAAAAAAAGGAGGGCTAAAGGCCAGATCGACATTAATGAGAATTTTTAAAATCAAGAGATTTTTTTAACTCATAATATTGTCGATATTGAGGATCCCACAAAATAGTTAACTTCTTATAATGTTCAATAAAGAATAAAGTGTTTCTTCTTGTTTCCACTCTTTTATTCTGACACTTGCTGCCAAATAGTAATAGCACAAAAACACGTCTTTCCTCCAGTATTTTAACGACATGACCATGTGCTCGAAGCAAACACTTGATTTTTTACTCTAAGTGAGGAGTAGTTCTCGAGTTGCAATGAACTGCCCGTTGGCAGGGAGATCGGGATTCAAACCCCGGTCGGGTGGGAATTTCCTTTGGTGGCTTTCCTCTCTTCCTGCACGCAAATGCATGTTTTACTTTCCCAAAAAATTTAACCTGTCAACCTTAACACATTTGCCTATAACCTAACAGACAGTATGAGTTTATGATAAAATGTATATAGTATATGTACTTATTATGCATATAAACTGTGCTTACATTCAGGAAACCTTCTAATAAAGACAGATTTTTCAAATTCAGGAATGTTTCTTTTAAGGATAACAATAAAATAGGGAATTATTTTAATCCTATTATAAATACAAGTATTAAGAAAAAATTTTGAGTTATTCAACCAAATTATCCGAAATTAATATAGTAAGAGCATTAAAACTTAATGGATCTATTACTATGTGACATTACCTGTATTTTATGCCCACATGATAGATAGCCCTTGTTTTCTTCGATCCAGAGACTCGTGTCAGGGAAAGTGGATGTCTCATGAATGTATTTGAAGTGTTTAAGGAACGAAGTAAAGAGTTGTTTTACCTCTTTGTTCGGCCCTTTTTTCTTTTATTCGGACTTGCAACGACCGCGCCAACCCCCTCTCTACTGCCTGGGCCGTTCCACAGATCACGTTCTCTGAGCCGTTCATGACCAGTTCACTCTTTACTCCACGCCAATGAGAACTCTCTGATGGGAGTGCAAGGTGTCATCCTGCCTCCCTTACGTGTGCTTGGCTGTTGGATCGTTTCGAGTGACCGCAGTTCTACGTCCGGATGGAGCCCACCATTAAGAATAAAAAGGAGTCGGCGTCGGGGTCAGCAGAAGAGCATTGGATGAGGGGTTGAAGAATCCCGAGCCCGGGAAGCAACCGGCCTCAATCAGGAAGAAGTTGGCGGCGAGCGTCGGGGGATCCGCCATAAGCAGCGGCTTGGGCAGCCCGTCTTGGCAGGGGGATTCAAAGGGTTTTCGTTCGCGGGGACTGAAGACACCTCCTGTCAAGAAGGAGATTACCATGTGGTCCACTATGAGCCCAAAGGCCGATGCTTTAATGGCAGCTGCCATCTCGAGAGATAACAAGCCTGCAGGCGCAAGCCGAAGCAAGCGCGAGTCACCTTCGGGCGACGAATCGCCCCTTTCTAGCGTCAACAGGATTTGCGTGACCTTCCAAATTCCCAGGGAGGTGGAGTAAGACGCAGCCAGCCGGATGAAGACAGAGGGCCACCCAACTACCGGAGGTGAACGTGCTGCTTACCGAACCCTGCAAGAGTCCCCTTCGGGAGACGGATTGGCCCTTTCCAGGCCAACAAGGCTGCCGTGACCTCCCAAGCTTGCTGGGAGGTGGCGCAACAAGCAGCTAACCTGCGAAGCCAACGGGGGCCCCTCCAACTACCGAAGGTGACGTGCCACTGGCGGCTGTCACTAGGAGTCGCTTGCCCTTCTTGGGGAATTGACGATCCTACCCTTTCCCCAACACGGTGGCCAGCGTGAACCTCCTCAACTACCGTGGAGGTGGGCGTAGATGGCCAGTTGAAGTCAGCGGGACCACTCAAACTACCCCGGGGGCGTACGTGCAGCTGACGGCCAAAAAGAACTGGAGACCCCTTTCAAGGTCGATTGCTCGAAAACCGGGAAGGATGGCGAAAGCTCCCGCCAGCACGATGGTTGGAAACCTAACAGAAGCCCTGACCAGAGGGAACCCAGCCGTCTTTCGCCGATAAAGACCGCTGCAAGAGCCTCAAAAACTCACGTCAACTCTGACACCTCCCACCAAGGGGTGTCTGTAGTTAAGAAACCGGCTGAATTTTCTTCAGACTCGGAAGACCAGGTCACACGCTTCGTGTGTGTCGACAGCTCATGCAATTCCGTGATGAGGAGGGACTTTCTTCAGACACAGACCTCCCGAAGATGGATGAGTCGAGCCAAGGGTCCAATGATTATTCTAAGGTATTTCCAACCTTAAAGACTCTGCCAAAGGGGTAAGGCCGCGAAACAACAGGAAGCTACCAGAAGGCAACCCTAACCATTCAGGTGGTAGAGCTCTGGTGATGAGAGTGAGGTCAATGGTGGCCCGGGCCAGGGTGTACCAGCATTGGGAAAAGGTGGGAAGCGACGGAAACCTAAGGGTAGGAGGAAGATTATCGCGCCATACAACAGTTCTTGCCTCGCTTGGGGATCCAGCAATGATCCTACGAGATAGGACGGGAGCGACTGGTCAGGGTCGTGGTGAAGGGACTCTTGACACGGACAAAACTTGACGACATCCAGTAAGACCTGGTGGAGACGGGTTCCCCATGAAATCCGTCACCCAGATCTCTCCCAGTAGAAACGAAATCAGAAGACCGGAATTCAGGGTTTGCCGAACTTCGTTGTCATACTCCGAGAGAACATTCAATAAGCTGTATACTCTATATCAGTCCTGTGTGAGCTTCGTTGTCAAGGTGAAGAAGTACAAGTCTCCTGGCGGCCCAGTTCAATGCAAGAATTGTTTTCCGGTTTGGGAATATGTGGAGGGATTGCCACGCTAACCCTGGGTGTAGGTTATGTAGTGGTTATCACGAGAGGGGGCGGGTGCCCGAAGGAGAGATGATCTCTTCCAAAGTGCCTAAACTGCTCAGTAGCCCACTCTCAGCGTGGCGAGGCTGTTCCACGTACGAGACGTTGCGGGCGGCAGGGACTGTGCGGGCTTCCAAGGATCAAGAAGGGAGGACAGATGGTCTAAGCGAGGGCCAAAGCCCTCAGGGCACGTTGCGTTTACGAAAGGTGACCCTGACTCCAGCTCCAACACCAAAGCCACTGGTGCAATTTTTGACCAGTGTGTTGTCAGGGAGACCAACCCTTCCACCCTAGGCCAAGGCCCATGCCAAAGCCACCCTTCCAAACCAGCGGCGTTTGGTTCTTTCCTTTCGGTCAAGAACCCCTCCAAGAAAACTCCTTTCCCCATCCCAATCACTGCTACTTCCTCCCCAACACACGGCTCCTGTTTCCCGACCCCTTTCACTCCATTCCTACCACACTTCACTCTTAACCCTTTCCCCCCTACACCCAACCCCACTTCCCACACCTGCCCCAGGGTTTGAGAGTACAAAGCTCAAAAATTGCATTGAGTTACTCAAGGGCATTCCGGGATTGGAGCCATGGGAGTTATCGATTTTCTTGAGAAAGGTCCAGGAATCTCTGAGGAGTAACCATGGCCACCTGATCATGGAGCACATCATCTTCTACCTGGTCTCTTATGGTAGTACACCTGAATAGAGGACCACCAGTGGTGAAGGAGCTCACGGTCACACCCTGGAACGTCAACGGATTTTTTTTTTAATCTGTGCACTGTCGGCCTGACTCCTCATATTTAATTCAGGCCTAGTTCTCCTCTAAATTATTCATCTTATCCTCGAAATCTTCCTGTTTTTTCCCATTATTATTACTAATATCTTGGTAATATACGGTTGTGCTATGATCTTCTTTATTAGCTACTGGTCCGCACCGGGTATTTTATTTCCCTGGTACCCTTCGCCGTCCTTTTCTTCTCGATGCATTACATCTTCCTATCTTGATCATCTTCCATATCCATACCTCTTGGGATAGATCACTGACCATTGACCGCCGGTTACATCAGCTGGGTTCTCACCCAACTGGCTTCCAGGCGGTCTTCTTCCCAAGCTCTTGGTGAATCCTGACTTCCACAAGCTGCTGTCTCTTCCACCGCCCTGTTCATTTATTTTCCGCTCCATCTTTGTTACCGTTACCTCCCTCCCTTACCTTCCTTCTTCCCACTCCGTGGACTCTTCTTCCTCCGTCTCACTACTCTCAGCTCTTCTCCGCTCCTGGGTCACTCCTTCTTCTCCCCCTCTTGCTATTCTTCCCTCCACCTTCCTGGCTACCTTCAGCCTTTCAATGTACCTCTCCTTCTCCCACTGAGAGATTCTTTCAGCAATTATATAGAGACGTACCCATTTTTTCCCTATCCCTGAACACATTCCCCATCAATTCTCCTTGGATTTGTTCCTGGTGCTCCCTCCTCAATTCCTCGTACCTCGGGCACTCCAATACTATATGGTCAGGGGTCGCAATTGCCCCACAATCACACTCCTCCGTCTCAACTAGTCCAAAGCTGTGCAGGGATTCTCTATAGGGGCCTTTAAGAGAATGGCCCTATAGAGAATTGGAATCGCCAACGGAGTCACGAGGAAGAAGGCTGAGCTCAAAACCTTCCTGGCAAAGCATCGTGTTGATGTAATGCTGTTGAGAGAAATCCACTTGTGCTCCGCCATGAGGTTCTCGTTAGAAGAATTCATCTGCTATTGGAGTGACCGAACGGGGGATAGGGCAGGGGTGGAACGGCAGTCCTGGTCCAAAGGGGCCTTGACTATCACGTCATCTCGCTTCCTCCCCTTAAACATATGGAAGCAACGGCTATCAAACTGGTGACCTCTACCGGCCCAGTGCGTCTCATTTTAATCTAATTCCTCCCTACCATCGGTTCAACCGGGCAACGAGGGCTGACATGGAGGTGCTTCTTCAAGGTACAACGCCTGTTTAAATCGGTGGTGACTTCAACACTTAGCACCCTTCATGGGGCTCTAGGATTATGTGCGCTCGCGGCGAATTGCTCCGTGACGACATAGATCACCACGGCTTGGTGGCCTTCAGCCCTCCTACACCCACCCACTTCCCTCATAATCCCCTTGATTTCTCGGACGTCCTCGACTGCGTTATCTCCAGGGGGCTCAAAAAGCGATTAGTGCTGAAGTATCTTGCTGATTTAGACTCGGATCACAATCCCATTCTCGTGAACCTGGGACGCACAGTGTCATGCACAGACCCCTTGAAAAAACCCGACCTTAAGTGCATTGACTGGGAGAGGTTTACGAATGTGTTGAGAGAGAGGTTGAGATCCACCCATACCTTTCGAACAACCACAGAAATCGATCCCGGTGAGTTCATAACTTCCGCAATCAAGAGGTCACCCGAAGCTTCGACGCTGAGGTACCGTCCTAAAAGGTTGCCACAGGCTTCTTTGCTCAATTCTATCCTCAGTCACGTCCGGGAATAAAATCGGCTGAAGAGGGCTTGGTAAATCTCGAGGAATCCGGTAGACAAGGCCAAATGAAGCCGCAAAGTCCATGCAGTTCACGAGATTGTCCAAAAATACCTAAACAGTGTCTGGGAGGACAGGATTGAGAGACCTGTGCGTACAAGACAGGTCCTTGTGGCACATTACAAGGAACTTCATGCGGGTTCCTGCACAAAGGTCGCCTATTTTCAGACGTAATGGGTTGGCCAACTCCGACCAGGAGAAGGCCGACGCTAATGCTGAGCACTTTGAGGCCATTCATACCGATTGACCACCTGTCAGATGTGGTGAACTTGCGCACGTGGCTCAAGTCATCGGTGCGGTCTGGTACATACCCTTGGATAAACCTGAACCCACAGAGGCGACCGAAATGTTACGGGCGTTAGCAGCCCTAAGTTTAAACAAAGCGCCCGGACCGGACGGTATCAGTAATGCAGTTCATCCGAAAGATGCTCTTGGAGGCCATTAACTTCCTCGTGGAGTTATTCAAAGCCAACCTGCTCCTGAGTCACTTCCCCGAGCTCTGGAATCATGCCAACGTCATCTTCTTTCACAAACCGGTTAAGAACCCGGCCCTAACTTCGTCTTACCGACCGATCAGCTTGCTCGAATGTTTGGGCAAGTTGTTCGAGAGACTTATATTGACGAGGCTGATCCGATATGTTCGCGAGGCGGGCATCTTGGTGGACGAGCATTTCGGATTTCAGGCGGGACACGCTATGTCCCACCAACTTTTCCGGCTCGTGGAACAGGTCACGAGGAACTTCCAACATATATAGGCTGACCGGTGCTGTCTTTCTCGACGTGGCAAAGACCTTCGACCATGTTTGGCACGAAGGTCTCCGTTTCAAACTCCTCTACCTGTACCTACTCTTCTACCTAGTTGAGGTTGTACAATCTTATCTATCCCACCGCACCTTCTCCACTACCTGTGGGAACGCCACTTCCCAAGTCAAAAGCATCCGGGCTGGAGTGCCGCAGGGTTCACTCGTGTGCCCGGTGCTCTTCAGTCTGTATGTGAACGACATTTCTAAATCCCCAGACACCAAGTTGGCACTGTATGTCGACGACACAGCTCTAATAGCTGAGTTGCGGCGATGGCAGCTGGTGTGGTGTGTCCAGATACACTTCCTGACGCAGTTGGAAAGGTGTCTGACCACCTGGAGGACAAGTATTAACGTGGAGAAGAGCACATGAGTGCTATTCACATGGAAAATAAAGTTCTATAAGCCAGTCTCACTCCGGCTGTTTGAAGAGCAGATCAGATGGGTGAACAGTGATGGGGCCACCTGGCGGAAACGAAGGAGGATGCAGGTATTCCAGAGCACGTGTCTGAGGATCGTTGTGGACGCACCTTGGTACGTTCGCAATGTGACTCTGTATCGTGACATGGAGATGCCTACCATTAAGAACCACTTCCGAAAGCTTGTACAGTCCTTTTACATCAGACTTCCCGGTGCCACCAATCCTCTTATCAAGGGAATGGGGAAGGTCATCGATCCTGGAGGGTGCCATCGACGTTCCAAAGTCCTTCTCGAAAGAGGAGATGTGTAAAATAGTGGTCTAGAAGGCTCTCACCCAGTTCTCCAGAAAGTAGTGTTTCACACGTAATTCTAAAAACCCTTAATCGGTTTACCAATATATGTTTTTCCCCCACTAATATTAATATGTATTTTTTTTTGTTTCAGAACCTTCGCGAAATGAATCAAAGTTTTAATTTCCGAAAAACATACGATGTGACCAATTGGTCGGTACGTGTTGGAATTGGCTCTCGGGGAGCATCAGAGCATACTAATCTGCTTCACACATCTGTAGCCAACAATCTCTGCATGTCCATAACAGACTTTGCCTTAAAATATTAGTGAAGAATAATCCTGGGCACGCGAAAATCCCCGGATAGTCCATTGGTTAGAGCAATGGCGTACTAAGTCAAAGGTCGCGAGTTTGATTACTGTGTGTAACGAGTTACACGAAATACTTATGGGTCAACACTCACCAACCCGGGGGCCGCTCTCGGAAGCCATTCACACAGCACAAAAACACTATCACTGACCTCCGCTCTCCGAAGAAATACTGGACAGACTGAGCGACGCGCCCGACTTGACCGACTGCAAGAATCGAACACGTGTCCAGCCAGCCGAAGAAAGAAAGAGTTCCGTCTCGGCCACGCGCAGCATCTGGTCGCTTCGATATTGTTCTCGAAGCAACTCATTCCTTCGATTGTTTCTCCTACCTTCCATCTCCTTCGATCCTACCCCCACTCTGGGAACTATATTTTTTATATATACGGCTACGCCGGGAACGTAAGGTCACTTACTACCCCACCTTCTTGTGGATAAGAGGTGAGAACGGCGACCTAGGTCTTGGGGATTATTATTATACATATCTAAATTACAGTTTCGGCGTCATGGGGGGGCATTCTTGTCAAAATTATCATTCTGGTTCTTAAAACCTTATTGTGTTATTGTTGAAACTTGCAATGCCATGCGCTTACCGCAGCATGTAGAGAGGCCGTCGCCCTTCGTCACCCGCCTAAATTTGGAGTCCAAATCCAAATTTTATTTGTTAGTTATTTCAGTAAATTATTGTTTACGGTTAGAGCACTGAGAGTTTGCCTGTGCGCCCGGGTTCGAAACCCGACTTGTAATAATTCACTTATTAGTTTTAGTTTTATTTATCGGGTTAAATACTGGAAGTTGTTATGTTACTTAGTTTACTTTTACATTTGGGGCTCATTGGATTGGTGTGACGCCATGTTAGTTACATGCACCTTTAAATGTTAATGTTTAAACTTGGCGTGATAACTGTTGCGCGGGGGTTAGGGTTATGCCGTACGTCTTATTCTGTATATAACACTAGCAGGTTAAACGACCAAGGAACTAAGGTTCATAAAGTTACGATCCCGAACTGGGAGTTATTTGATTTTGGGCCCCGACACGTTTAGTGTCGTTTTTGACTCTCCTAAGGAGGTTTCATGTGTGTTTACTTATGTTATCTAATAGACACCGATGGTTAACGGAGAGGTGCGCTTCACGCACAGATTGTGCCTTCTTGATTATTGTAATATTGTTGTTTTTCTCACAATAAAATTTATATTGTTCAACCAGGTAACATTCTTGACTGATTTTCAGTCTTCCCCACCCTTTAGATATTAACAGGGAGGGGGGGGGGGGGTTGCACGTGTCCAGGTCATTTTCCAATTTAAAGCATTAGTAAATCTGTTGATTGAGGTTAGATAGACCACTTTTACCTCTTGTGTGCCCTCATGCATCCCAATTACACATCCCAACCACCAGTGGTCTGAGTACTTAGTAATCACAAAACCTAACATATTTTACAAACTTATATTCTATTCCGTTCTTTACAATACTCGGAAAGTGATCGAGTTTTGACTAGTACTGTAATTTATGTTTTCCTGCAGGAATGAAACAATGGAGTTTATGAGTATAACTTTTTAGGATAATTTCTGTTGCTATGGACCTAGTGAATGGAGCCAATAAGTAATGCCTGTAAGATTATAGCTTCCTAGCTCTTCTGGGTTTTAACTTTTTTTTTTTTTGGTCTGGGCAAAGGAACTGGCAATTGTGGCTTTCCCATGAAGGAGAAGTTTTCCTCCAAATGTGCTAAGGTTAAGATTTTCACATCAGTAAAAGAGTTCATCTTAGAACTAGAAACTAATGGTCATCTGTTGGGTCCAGGTCATAAGTTCACAAAACTTGGTTGGTCTGAATACATACACATGATTGTATTAGGATGAGAAAGGCACTTAAACATGCAAATGAAACTCAAGGCCAGGATACATTGCCTTTGATATATTTTAACTAGCCCATAAAATGTTCAAATAAATTTTTTTTAAATTATAGTGGTTTTTCCAATCAATCATGTGGGGTTTAATTTTTTGTATGCATACTTTTTTTGTACTCCAACCCAAGTCGAATTAATAAGCAGAATGCTATATTTGTCTGTTTTTTATGGTGATTCCATTGATATCCCATTATCAAACTTTCAAGATATGTAGAAAAATAATGTATGTTTAGCTTCTTTTTTTTTTTCAGATTAAAAAAAAAATTGACAAATCAAATGAAAGCACAATCAAATATCTTTAAAATGAGCTATAATTCATGTGTCAACTCTCAACTAAAACCAGAGTAGTCAGCAATTAAAATTTACTCAGCACATGAAATTTCATGTTTGTTTTTTATATTTCAAAAATCAATTAACTCAAAATGAGATTTAAAAATTTCGGGGGGAAAAAAAGTATTTTGATTAAAAGTACAAAAATACCAAATTTCATAAAGTAAAAAATTGTCAAGATGAGAGCCTGGTTTATTTGACACAGTCACATACCACTCTGGCTAAACAGCTGACAGCATAATTAAGCATACATTGATGATTCTTGCTGTAAATTTCCAATAAACCTATAGAGCTCCAAGAGAAACTTTTCAATAGTCCTGTATCCTAGTTAGTTCTTGTGTGAATGATTGTAAGACAATGCCATCTTGTTTTATAAACACTAGACATATAAAGCATAAAAACCAAAATAAGGACCAGATCATAAACTAAAGTAATTAAAATAAATCTCTAAGAAATAAAAATGATGGCTCCAAAACACTTCACCATTAATTAGTAATAAATACACATCAACCTTTTTTAAACATTTATTTTACTTTACAATATTTATAGCAATTTACTTTTATCTAACAGATTTATAAACACTGTAAAAATGCAATGTATTATTAATGGCAATTTCCAAAACAAAAACCCTTTTTGAGAAACTTGGGTGCCAATTATGTTCTTATGTTTCATGCTGCAGACATAGATGAGTGTATGCTATTAAAGAGATAACATCTTTAAACTTTTAATAATTCTTTTGAAACATATATACTTTGTTCCATTAAAATTGTTATAAGTTTACATTAAATTTAAGTTATATTTGCAAGCAACACAAGAAAAGAAAATTAATTCTATACAAAATGTATACATACCAATTATTTTGGTTTAGAGGTCATAAAAGATTCATGTTGAAATATAAACATAGTTTTTACTAAATATAGACATAAGAAAACACCTTTCATTATAAATGACACTGAAATCAAATAATGATGATAGCCACACTAACAGCTTATCAAACGAATAATTAAATACATATAATTGAGGGAATTGGGGGCAAAAACATGATACCCCTTATGGGATATATTCACTATTTAAACTTAAATGAAATACTGAACTATAGCTATAAGAGTAATAAAATATTTGTTGAAGGTCTTGACTGACTATAAAACAACTTGTAGTTCAAGAAGTGAACTGCTAACACTTTTTTTTCTTATAAAATGAGTTTGTCATTTTTTTCCTTTGATCCCCTCAAGTAAGGCATGTAGGATACGTTGAATAGTTTTAATACTATTCATAAATAATTTATAACAATAATCTTAATGATTTGACTTATGTGATAAAATTTGAATCCATAAAAACAATTTATGGTTGACAAACTTAAGTAAAACTATAAAAGCCTAAAGAATTATTTTGTTTATCAGTAACATGAATAATAATCCAAACCATCAACTTTTTGGCTGAAGGAGATCACATTAATTTAATAGATTGATGACAGTTACATCTATTAGATGATGATGAATAAATTGTGTTTGCCAGAGATGAAATATATAACTAAATGGATAACCACAAGACAAATGTTTTCACTTATAAACACTATATACACAGGAATATCCTTACAATTATTGGTTTTCTTTATTTTCTTCAGAGGGCGGTGTTGTAATTTTTCTTTTAAACAGCAAGATGTGTGGTTCTAAACAGATAAAAAAAATTAGGCAAAAAAATAATCCAAACTGAAGTTTGTTTATGCAATCCTCCAAAATATCTAATAAAATACCTAGTTCCTTAGAGTTTGCGAAATTGCAAGCAAGCTCCGAGAACAGTGTTTACATTTTTGTTAAGTTGTTAGAGATTGAATTTTGGTGAGATCCAGAGTAAAGCCAAAATTACTAAACATTATGATAATAAACTTTTTACTTTCTTTGTATAGAAAATAGGCGTATACATAATTGTATTTTTGTACTGAAATGAGTCTTATTTGAATATGTTTACAAACTGGTTCTTTTTATTGTGCTTTCAATTTTAAAAAAAAGCTGTTTTAGAGATGGTGTATGCCTGTAAACATGGCGCCAGGAGCTGGAGTCTTTGTGCATGTGCTGTTTGAGTTTGGTCTGCCACACAAGGTAATGACGGGACATGTCAAAGCACTGGTGGAGTGAGAAGGTCTTGCGGCTAAAGCCGCAGTGACAGTGGTAGGGTTGTAGCAACATTGTGTATTAGTTATTGAATTGTGTGTGTTAATCTATTTAAAAATGTTTAAACAACAAAAACTGGAAGTTCTAATGACTCACTTGCAAAATGTGGTGCAGAGTGAGATAATATCCCATCATCCATTTGCATTTTATTTTAAACATCTGAAGTACAAGAACATGCAAAGAAAAGACATTGGAATGACGGGTAATAAGACACAGTAAAAAAATATATATATATATATATTATAGTGGGCTTAGCTATCAGTATGGGCTATCCATTTTAAATAAGTTGAATTAGGGATAATGAATTTAGGAGGAAATGTACTCTCATTTTCTCTGAGGGAGAGTGTAAAACCAACGTCAATACACCCAGACCAGATTCAAACCCGGACCTCTGCTAGTTCATCGGGGCTGATGGGTTTCTTGAGCTGACTGTGTGAGTTTTTCTATACATCCCTTTCAAAGAGTTATAATAAATGGAATGATTGACCTGGTTAACACTCAGTCTAAAATATTTCCTGAACTTGGGATAATCCTTAAAAGATGTTTCTTGATTAAAATACTATAATATCCTTCATGTGGCGCATTATAGTGTTCAGATTTTGTATTTTCCTTCTGCTGTACAACTACATTAAAATGATCTCCTAGTCATCTTCTTCCTCACTCAAAATATCCTAAAAGTTTCTGCTGTCACATGGATCACCTGTACTCTCATTATTTTCTAATCAATTGGCAACTGCAGCTGGAGTCGCATCTTGAAATATACCCCATGCAACCGTTGCAATCAAATAGTGTTGCTACCTTAGCTGTGCAATTCCAGCCACAGTTGCTGGTAACTGTCACACCTTGGAGGGGGCCACCTAGTAACACAACAAACTGTTGTACTGACGTTCAGTTCTAACACAATATTCAATAAGCAATGTGTTATTTAAAAATATAGTTCACGCCAAAATGAAGTCAAAATATTTCAATAGGAGATGTTTTTCTATACTAACCCTATATTTGAGTTTTATTAAAAGAACAAAATGTGAATATGTGGAATTAGTTAATTTTCAACAACATTTTAAGAATATTTGCAGAGCTCGAAGACAAGGCATGATAAGTCATTAAATTGGTCAGAAGAGAGAATGATAAGTCATTAAATTGGTCAGAAGAGAGAATGATAAGTCATTAAATTGGCCAGAAGAGAGAATGATAAGTCATTAAATTGGCCAGAAGAGAGAATGATAAGTCATTAAATTGGCCAGAAGAGAGAATGATAAGCATTTCCCCCTTTTTATGTGCATGCACTCTTTTCTATATTAATATCATAAAAAGGAAAGATTTGATTTTTTTGTTTGTAATGGATAAACTCAAAAACTACTGGACCGATTTTAAAAATTCTTTCACCAATATAAAGCTACATTATCAGTGAGTAACATAGGATATATTTTACTTTGAAAATTTAATTTATTCCTCATAAAAATGTCGATAGTATATTAGTGTTTTTCAAGTAAATTTGACTCCAAGAATGTCTTTATTTATTGTTCTTGTTAATAAAAGCTTTCAAAAGCGGTGTGACAATTATGTGTGTTTGTTTAATTAGGTGAACTCGATGGCAGTATTAATTTGTTTTAAATTAGTAAAGCTTTAATAGTTATATTTGAAGAAATTATATAGGTCTACATTCTGAATTAAAGAAAAAAATATCTTAAATTGGTCAGATTTATTTTTTGAAACTTTCTGTTTTACTTTATTCTAAATATCTTGTAATCCAAAACCAATATAAACTTTGGTAATAACATTTTTTAGTATTTCTATATAGAGCACACATTAATTTTAAAGACTTCATTTGTTCCGTTGAAAGAAAACCAGAGCAATGCAAACAGTTCTATTTTATTTTATGCACTAAACCACACTTGCACCAAAATCATCATATAGTTTAGTGGGATTTTTGTGGCCAAAACATTAAAATTTTAGTCATCAGTTGCTATTAAATTTTCCTCAACTTCCGTTTCTTCAAATATGAAATCATTTGGTCTTTTATTTCCATTTTTCGTATAGTTTTAAAATATGTAAAACACTCGAAATAATGTCCTTCTGTCCAGTCTGCTATGCTTATCACTGAAAAAGTTACATGTTACCACCTATTTTATCTTTAGGAACCTTGCATGTTGACACACATTCTTTGTCAATAGGCATGTTTCCACAATTGGCCAGCTGGTATTGTTACTTACGACTAGAGTGTTTTCATGATCCTGGTATCAAGCAAGGTGAGTAATGGGTGTTTATGACCGAGCCAATAACAAACCTCGACTCCAACCATCATTTTTGTTTACTGTGCAAACTGGAAGTGTGAAGTTGTATTTATTAAGCGGAAATCTGTCTTAAATGGAAATATTTTACCGTCCCGTAACTTTAGGGCTGAAAAACATGCTAAATTCCCTGAATTAAACAAAAATTGTCTAACATTGAAACAGAATTCAAAATGAGCCTTTATAGGGAAAATTTCCAATGTTCCGGTGGACATCATTTAGAAAAAATTTTGGCATCCTATACAGTTCACAGAATTTTGTTTTATCTAACTCTTCCTTTATATTAAGAAGAGTTGAAATGCTAAGTCAGGTATAGTTCCTTTCTCATTCTTAGTTCTTTTGTTACCTTGCTTACAGAGTTGTGAACTGTAATTGCCTTCTGATTGTTATCTTTATTTATCCCAGATTCCGCACTAATGACTTGTCAATCACCTTTGGAATTCAGCTTTTAACAGTACAGCACTAACTGTAATGAAATTCAATTGTTTGTCCCTCTTGGAAATTTTACTCAATATGGACTCTATGCCTGCATTTTTTACTTTAGTCTGGCAGTTGCAATTATGGCTTCAGAGATAAGAGTTGTACATTATCTAAACACAAGAGTAAAAGATATTCATGTGAGTCAGCAAGATGGATTATTTGTTAAGCAGATCATGAAGATGTTTAGCATCGGTAAAACTCAAGTGTATGCAATTCTAAAGAATAAAACAGAAATTTTGAAGCTGTGGGAAAACTGTGTTAATAGGAAAATAAAAAAAGAACTTAAGAAAAATGCAAACAAAGATGAGTGGGCTTCTAAACTTCCCTGAACCTGAAAACTTAGTGAATGGTGATGAAATTGGACTGTTATTCCACGCGCTACTGAATAAATTGCTGTGTTTGAAAGGTGAAAAGTGTCCAGGAGGAAAATTGTGCTAAGAAATCTGACTGTTTTATGTCAGGTGGAATGGAGAAACCCTTAGTTATCGGTAAGGCAGCAAAGCCATGATGCTTCAGAAACATGGATGTACAGAAACTTCCCGTTGAGTGGAGATCCAAGAAAAAGGCGTGGAGTGGATGACGTCACAGATCATGGAGGAATGGTTAAAGCTGTTAATGGCTGAATTGAAAAGCAATACCAGTATGTTTTGTTGTTTTTGGATAATGCAACATTGAACTTGGTTCCCTCCAAACACCACAAGTCTTTCTCAACCAATGTATCAGGGCATCATTAAGAATGTTCAAGTGCACTATTGTAAATTATTAATGCAATCTTTTCTCGTCAATATGAATTCTACATCATGCGCCTCTGAGTTTGCAAGAACCGTCTTGGTTCTAGATGTGGTTATTTGAATAAGTCAAGCTGTAAAGAAGTTGTTGCCAGAAACTGTGACAAAGTGTTTTGAAAAAGCAGGATTTTCTATGAGTAAAGTTACTATTAGTGTAGAAAATGAGAATGACGGCATGAATGAAGCTGCTTTCAATAACTGCAATGATGAAGACTGACTACATCAACATATACAATAACGCGTAAACTCAACTAGACATAATGGATATTTATGCCTTAGTAGCGCAGGCTGCTTTAGTCCATACAAACTCTTCCTCAACTTGCAGACAATGTTTGGATCACTCTTCTCGAAACCTTCTGGCTGTTTCATACACAATTCTTCAATCAGTTCGCCAAATAGAAACGCAGTTTGTATGTCAAACTTTGTCATTTCCATGTTATAAATCGTTGCAAGTGCAAGAAGCATTCTGATTGAATCATATCTTATTACTTGTGAAAATGTTTCCGTATAATCAATAGCTGCCTTTTGGGAATATCCTTTTGCACACAACCGTGCTTTGAAGCGCTCAATACTCCCATCTGGTCTTCTTTTTATCTTATATACCCACTTGCAGCCTATAGCTTGTCTATTTGGAGGTAGATTTGTCAAGGGCCAAATTTTGTGATTAATTAAAGACATAATCTCTTCCTCCTTAGCAGTGATCCATTCCATAGAATACTTATCAGTAACTGCTTTCTGGTATGTTTGAGGCTTCTAATAAATTACTGCATATGCTGTTTCGATGGATACTCGACAAACATAAAATAGTTTTGGCGGCTTTAGAGTAGTTCTTTTACGAAGTGTTGGCCCTGTATCACTCGTCTTGAATAGACCTACCTTCTTGTTTGGCAATCTTCTCAGATGTGGGGTGACCTGGCGGTCTAGGGGTAAGGTGTCAGACTTCTGTGCTGGGGTCAGGGGTTCAATCCTCGGTCCCGGCACAAATTTATCTGATTACCAAACCCTTCCTTCACCTCTGACAAGACATCTTGTGAATGTGGGGAATGCCAGGCCTCCACCGTGGTTCGGATTCCACGTTAAACTGTAGGTCCCCATTTCATATTACAATCACCCTACCATTACACATTAGCGTAAGTGCGTATAACCCGAACGGGTTGTAAGACGCGGTGATAATAATAATAATAATTCTCAGATGTGGAAACACTTTCCTTGACTTCTTGCTAGTTTGGGTCATCATTAAGGGAAGTTAAATTATAAATGAAAAATTCTAGATGCTACTTGGATGATAAAATCTGTAGTTAGTACTTTTACCGTCCTAGCCATTAAAAAATGGCTTTCTTAACCTTGCTTTCAAATTTAATAAGGGCTTGCTTCGGTATATGCTTATAAGTGTCTGCTCCAAATTTATACATGTGCTTCAAAGTTACCTTTTTTCCAGTAAACTTCTTGAATGGTGTCACATTATTGTTTACCTTGCTTGGCCGTCAATTTAAAATGTAACCACTCAGATTTACTGCCTCAGCCCACAGTTCCTCCGGAAGTTTTGCTCAATCAGCATTGCCCTAGCGCATTCCACAATGAATCGATTCTCCCACTCAACACGCCCATTCGGTTCCGCACAATAGGAGCAGTTCTCTCCCAGATAGTCCTGATTTTTCTAAAATGCTCTGTAAATTTTTCTTTCACAAACTCGCGACCATTGTCATTCTTAAGTACTTTTGTTTCCAGTCTGTGTTTCTATCATCTGCTGGATTGTATGAATGAATCAAAAACGTCACTTTTATACTTAATAAAATACACAAAACGATATGACGTACATTCGTCCTTAAATAGCAAAAAATAATTGCCTTATCCCGACGTAACTGGTATTTTACCACAGACATCTGCATGTATAAACTTGCCAGGGTTACTTGCATGAGGATTAAGATTTACATGACTCACAGAACAGCTTGTCTATGTTGTTCACCTTTAAGCCTGGTAGTAGTCCCTGACTTTCCATGGTCTTGAAGCTATTGATGCCAGGATGTCCCAGTCGTTCATGCCATAGCTTCACTGACTCCTCTGTTGAATTGGCTCACTCAACAGTTTTATTCTTAAAAAGCATCTTGTAATATTAGTTGACCATTTTAATTCCAGTTACAACAACTGGATTCTGTGCTGGAATCTGTACTTCGATTTTTCTATCATCGAAAATCACTTTGAACTTTTACTAGTCACTGCTCCTACTGAAAATAAATTTTTCTAAAGTTTCAGAACATACAAAGTATTTTCAAGTGTGCGAAGCTCCCACTGTCCATTTACAAGTGCTAACACTTCTACAGCCGATACCTTCCACTCGAACGTACAAATTATCCCCAATCTGTACGACACTCGAATTGTCTAATGGATTTAGCACAGAAAACCACTCCTTATTATAAGTCATATGTTTTGACGCAACACTGTCCGCCAGCCACACAGTTTCCCATCCAGACGCAGAAACATTTTTGTATTCAGCACTTAAAGCAACATGCTTCGTCTCATCCGGCTTACTTTGATCACTATTTTTCTCTAGCCACTTGCGGCACTGTTTTTTTATATGACCCACCCAACCAACGTAAACACATTTCATATTCTTCTTACCATTAAGTTTTCCGTGATTTTCTCTCTTCTTGTCATTGTGGTACGCTTGACTTTTCATACTTTTTTAATTTTTCTGAATATTCAGTGCTGCGAACGCTGTAGTGACATCATCATTCTGCATGAGCTGCTTCTCTTCCCTGAGAAGTCGAGAAGTTAGGTTCTCAAATGTCCGCATTATCTCGGCATACGAGTCCCACGTACTTAAGAACGCACTGAATCTACTTGGCAAACTCTCGAGTGTTTTTGCAATGTTGTCCAAATCGAAAACAGCTTCTCCAACGCCCACTAATGACAATGCCATTTACTCGATCGTACTTATATACTGAGCAATATTATCCTTTGGATTCATCCTATAGCTAAAGAACTGCTGCTTGAGAATAACCTTGTTTACAGAGCCACGTTGTTCGTGAACGTTCTTGAGGCGAGTCCACATCTGAGCCCCCGTCTCGCATGCGATGACTGTTTGTAATTGACTATACTCAAGTCCCGTTGAAATTATCAACATTCCTTTTTCGTTCCCGTCACTCCATGTCTTAATCGCCTCAACTTCAGTTGTGGCTGGTTTTTCCTTCTTGTCATTTATGATATCCATAATTTTCTCCGCACGCAATATTATTTCCATTTTATATTTACACAGTTGGAAATTATTGCCATCAAATTTCTGAATGTGGAAATTCTTGACTTTATCCATATTTGTAACTAACCTTTATGCTCTTTTCACAAAAAAAAAAATCCGATACCGTGAAATTCTCCGAGCACTCATAAATAAAAAATACTGCATCAAAAATGGCATATTTCGCGTGTCAGTGTTTTAGTGTCCGTTTATAACGTGCAAAACCTCTTAACATTGCACTTTATTCACTAACACATTGATCAGCACTACTAGGTCCATAACCTGTTAAGGTTTACTATAGTAAACCATACGTACTAACTTAAATGTGTTAATATTTAACTAAACTGAGTATAACATTAATAAATGGTACAGAATAAAGATGACTACATTGTAACCTCACTGACGCCATGTACAAGAATAAAAAAGGCGGAAATGACGTACTAGATAGGTATTTTTTAATTCTTAATAAAACGTAAAAATACAAAATGCGAAAGCGTTTACAGGATGAGAACTTCCCAGTGCAAGAAACACGTACGAAGTAAGCAAGTGGACCTCCGAGAAGCCAATGGCTGTCGCAGAGGCCGGAGGGAAGCAAGTAAGCAATAATGTACAATTAATTAGGCTCCTCATAAATAGCCCCTTTAGCTAATACTATCATTTTGAGAGTTAATTAACACACAAACATCAGGCTGTCTGATTCACTGAGCTTTATATTTATATTAATTCAGCTTTATGGTGCGATATTAGAAAACATAAAATTAACTTAATCAAACTGTCAACATTGAGCAGTTAATTCCCACAAATAGAGGAACTAGGCATCTAACAAAGCTCAAAGGTTTTTAAACTGGCCGCACCTGCACTGCAATAGGATAACTTTAAAGTTATAAAGGCTCATAACAAACAAACTCGTTAAGTACAAAGCTAGAATAATTCAGTACACCAGCCAATTAATTCTAATGTTAACTAATATAGCTCTATTACTCTTATATATACCTGCCAGGTTACTGGGTGACAGCCTTTATATCGTTTCTTGCCCATATGAGCTTGTCTATCAACTGCTAGAACGTCAAGGTCAAGGCCAAGATATCCTACATTGGGGAAAGTTAAGTCCCAATTAGGACTGCTCTGATTAAACATAACGTCTCGAAGATGCTCCCTATCAAAACTTGCTAGAAAAGTTTACACTAGAACGCGGCCGCAATCTTTCAAGGAATCTTAAGAAGCCGCTCAAGAGGTGTTAAATACAGACATTTACAAGTGTCTTGAGAGGCCTGCCTTGAACACTTCTAGAGAACAAGTAAAATTATAAGTGTTCATAAGCAAGGCGAACTTGAGACAATTGACTTGGACAAAGGTCTAATTAGGCCATGAACACCAAATAGCTAACTCCTAGTTTCTAGGTGATGACGTTCCCCTAGTAAAAAGGAATACTGAGTGTCTCAACTTGCAAAAGGACAGTTGAGGAGTTGCTCGGCCAAACACACAACATAATGAGCAACAGAGTCGCTAGGCAACTATTACCAAATGCCTAAGACTGTTTAGTAGGGTATCCTAAAAGTGTGTAAACTGTGTTCACACCTAATACAGCTAACTTTTTTCCTAACCACATTAGCCAGCAACACTACAGGTCAAACCAGACCAAAAAGGCGTCCACCACCATAAAAAATAAAGTTTTGTTCAGAGGGAACCATATGACCCGCAGTTAAGCTACAGGTAAAATTAGACATTAAGAGAAATTAAATACGACTAGTGAATCGTTGCAGGGATGGCTGCACACTATCCCGCTTTTTTACTTGAAAATGTTCTATAGAATGACTTTACTTTCTTGGTTAAAGGTTTACTTGTCAAAGACAACTTTCCATTGATTTAGATCTTTCAGTGATTAATTTTAAGCTAAAAGTAAGTTTTTCTTGTTCACCCAATGATTAGAACCGTAAAACGTCCCCTCTCCCAGCTCTTTACTCATTTGTTTACATTACTACTTAAGTAAGAATTGAGTTATTTCTAAACAAAGAGAAATATTTTATTTGCCGATATAAATCATACATGGATCAGGGTTTTCATGGTGATGTAAGCAAAGAGTGATTGTACAGATGAACCACTGCATGCACAGAAGAAATAATAGACAGTTTCTACGAAAATTGGGTTTTCTTTGGAAGCTTCTATTTTGCCGACATCCTGAATTCTTAGCCCTTAAAATGAGAGACCGTTTGTCAAAATAGGTTAAGCCGTTTTTTCATAATTCCATTCGCCGGAAATGGGCCTATCAGAGAATCTGTGAGAGTGAGAATGAGAGTGTGTGAGTGAGTATGAAAGAGTGAGTGTGAGAAAGAGTGTGTGAAAGGATGAAGTTTAAAAGAGAATATATGTGTATGAGAAACAGTGTGAAATAGAGAGAGTGTAAGAAAGAAAGTGAGAGAGAGAGAGTGTGTGTGTGTGTGTGTGTGTAAAAGCATGTGTGTCAGAGAGATTGTGATAGAGAATTTTCATTAAATTGACTATTTAACCTTTTAATTCATGAGTTGTATTAATAATATTGATTTAAATGTGTACTAACAATAATAGCATCCCAAAAACCATCAATGTTTCCCCAGTCTAAGAAATTAATACTCTAAATTAAAAGATATAGGTAAAAGATGTGCTAGGACCAGCTATTTATTATAACTGCTATTTTGTGATCAGAAATTAATATTAGAAAATAAAGAATAAGGGAAAGTATCCATACATTTTTCTAGCCTACTATCATGGGTTTGGCTTGTTTTAGTATGTATATAATTTTGTCATAATTTTATACTTTTTCCACTGTACAACTCAGGCAAATGTTGAGTTATTATTTGTAGCCAAAGAGAAATGTTTTATTTATAGAATGAGTTATTATTTTTAACCAAAGATAAATCAGTTATTCACCGGTATAAAACCATGCACAAATAAGTGTTTCACTGGTGATGTAAACAAAGAATGAAAAGCTGAAAATACTCTGGGAAAATCAGATTTTTGTTGGAATTGACCCTGTTGAACACCAATGCCTCGCCACTCTGTTTCTGACATTAGATACAATAAATGACAATACTCACCAGGTTGATGTGTCATGTAGTGGACCCAGCCTTGACTCTGTTGAACACCGATACCTCGCCACTCTGTTTCTGACATTAGATACAATAAATGACAACACTCACCAGGTTGATGTGTCATGTAGTGGACCCAGCCTTGACTCTGTTGAACACCAATACCTCGCCACTCTGTTTCTGACATAAGATGGGTTTTCGGTACAAGCTTCACCAATTCCTTTGGTAGGACCACGTGCCTGTCAACAACAATATCACTATAGGGCGACCACCAAACATTGTGTTAGCCAATTTACTCAATTCACAACGTTTTACACAATATATTTTTTAAAGGTTTTTACCAAATTAGTAACACTTGATAAGGTATGCCTAGCGAGTGTTGAAAATCTTGGTTTTTTTTTTCAAAATAATTTAAATTTTGTAATCTTATGTGCGAATCAAAGATTTTCAACTATGAGTCAAATACAAATCTTTACATACTAGCTTAAATGAATTGTATATTTTAAACTGAAAGTGTTTTGAATTGAATCCAAATTGAATGTTTATAATAAATAGGTATTGAATTTGAATTTAACATTTTATACGGAAAATGTTATGAATCTTAACCGAATATTTTATAATGAAATGTTTTTAAATCTAAATTGTATATTTGGCTAAATTTCAAATATTTTTAATGGATTTTAATGAAAAATTATATCAGTAAAATGTGTTCAAATAATTATTATATTATAGCATTAGAAGATTCACAAGTTTATATAGCCAAGTCAAATAAGTGATATATACAGTAAAGTTGGTATTGACAGCATTGGCTATTCCGTCAACTCGGGTGTAGCATCATTTTTTCAGCAGTCTGGTCAGATGGCCATCTATTAACGTTATAAACCCCTCTGTTCTGGCATCACTACCACTCGTTTGTAGCGTCAAAAACTTCTTAGATATTTATATTAAATTGTATTTAAATGTACATACATATATAAAAAACTGAAAGAATTGTGATTTCTTGCAGAGGTCTATTTTATACCAAGCTGGGAGTGTAATGGCCATACAGTGCGCTGGTCTAGTAATAGACTGAATTGTAAAACAAATTCAGGGAGAGAGTTTCGGGAATTTTGGGCGTGTCAAGGTCAAAATGAAGAGAGGACTAACCATCCTTCACTGTCACTGAGCTGGCTGGAATTGTCTTGTGTGCACATCTAAGCTCAAGGCCAAGGTTTTTTTCATGGTTTTTTAAGTTCAATGTTAATTTTGGTAGTCTTTATAATCATGGCAAGTTGTAGTACTGAAAGAAAATTTGTGTCTATTCAAGAGAAAGTACATGTCATTAGAGCATGTGAAAATGGACGGAAAAAGATTGATTGAAGTATGCCGTGAGTTTGGATTAGTTAATTCTACTGTAAATGTCCTTCCTTACAACCTATTAAAAGTGTTCTGCTGGTACCATCTTTTATAACGTCAAGATTTGTTTGGCCCCTTCGATAACCAAGTTCGACTGTAGGTACTAACTTTAGAAAATAAATAAAAATTCAAATGTTTGATTTTTAGATTCAAATTTTAAATTAAATTCATCAGATTTGAATATTGACTATATTGAACTTAAAAATTTTTTGAAAATTCATCAAGATTTAAAAATTATTATTTACAAAACTGATTGGTTTATCTTTACTTGCTCAAATTTGTAGTTTACAAGAAAATACTATAAATATTAGTTTTTAAAAATCCCAATATAACATTTGTAAACATTAACTGTAAGATTTGAATTAAAAATCAACCAAGTGTGTTGCTTGGTCTCAGTTTGTTCCTTACTGTAACGCAACGTCTGGTTATGCAACGATATTTGCACATTTGAAAGGTAAGATATCATCTACTGCCCATTTTCATGTAATATTTTAAGTGTATAACGTATGATCTGTCATCAAAATGAATAACAGTGAATTAATTTAGTACTTTTTACATAAAAGTCAAGGTTTCAACCATTTTGTAGATATAAAATAAGTTCTGTTTTCCGGCATGTGCCATCTAATGGTTATTTTCAAAATCTTGTACGTAGCCCCTAAGAGTGTGCATAACAAATGGCCAAAAGAGTGTGTGTGCATACTCTTAGGTTCTTACTGCACTCTCTTCTCATTTACTCACAATAAGTGAATTTAATAAGAGTATGAAGCAGAACACTACTGTTTTGTAAAGAGGAAATTTAAATTGTTTCAAAATATCATCCATGTATAGAAAATCAAAGAGGAAATTAATATTTACAAAAGAATTGCTAAACGAAGCAAACAAAGGATTTCAAATGGAGAAAGTCAAAGAAAGGTTGCTGCGGATTTAGGCACAAAGGAATCTACCTTAAAGAAACGACTTAAGGCTGTAAGTATCTTAAATAAAATGCAATCAACACTAATATCCTCCCAGCAGGCATCATCTCTCATGAGTTTCACATGGTTGGTCACTCTAATGAATCCAACAAATGGATGCACAATATTTGTCTACTTTTCCGTAGTGTATATGACAAAATTGCCACCAAGGATAAAGCAAAACATTCCTTCTGTGCTACAACCCTGATATGTTCTTCCATCTGACATCAGGGATCAGCCCCACACAGTCTGTGTTGAGGAACCAACTCCTCAACAAGTGGAATCAGTCCTGATGGTAGAATGAGTGTTCCTGTTTTTCAGTGAGACTAATACAGTCCTGATGGTGAAATGAATGTCCACCAGTCAGAATAATCAGTGTATGTCCAATGATGAACTCAGTCCTGATCCTGTGTCCTGTGAAACATCCTCCAAAAGCACCGAGAAGAATTATACAATTCACTGTGGTGAACACATTGAAGCTACAGGAATTCCTCCAGCCAACATTATCCCTCTCCCTAAAGCAGAAACGACTGACAATAGGAAAAGAAAAGCAAGGAGATCAGAGATAATGACAAGTTCTCCCTTTAAAAAATTCCCTCCAACATGCAGATGACAAGAAAAAGCCGCAATATTTACAAAAACAAAGTAAAAAGTAAAAGCGTTGTGTTCAGGACAGAAGACTGTAAAAAAAGGACATTGGTGATTGCTATTTTCTGCCCAGGATGTGCTGAGAGCCAATTTCAGAACACTGGATACAGTGTTTATCATTTGAAGGAGCTATCATATTAATTGTGGTATATTGCTTATGTTCCTCTCCCCTAGATAAAAAGATAGAGGTTCCCTTGCTCTGAGCCATATGAATGGACGTCTCTAATATAGTATTAACTATATGAGATCAGGAGGAAAGAAACTAAAAATATAGTTGGGTCAAGTCTATGGAAACTAGCATAGATGAAGAAAGAAATAAATAAATAAATGGTGCGGGCACCGCAGACTTTCTTTCGCTTTTATCTTAAAATGGACATTTTCTAACAACTCGTGAGATTTGTGAAATGAAATCATAGTAATGGGAATGTTACAGAAGGACAATTTTAGCTGTTTCTTTGATTATTAAAGTGAAACTATCTAATTTAGAAATTAAAAAACAGGCTCAACATGGAGCAGATAAGTGAGCCTTTTTCTCAGCTTAGTGGCAAAATTTTTGCATTGTACTTTTAAAAAAATTGTGTTACGCGAGGACAAAATAAATACATGATAAAATCTTGTTAAAACATAATAAAATAATTCTCCTCCCCTTTAAATTGCAGAAAGTTAGTATTTGTGAAGATTGTTGTTGGTGTATGTACAGGGTGTCTACTCAGTTAGAGGAACAAAAGTTTGTGACTTTTTGGTGACCTTTTTTGACCACAAAATACCTTCAGGGGCATATAGCTCAAACAGGCAGTAAGACGCGGTGCAAAGAAAATTCCTTCGGTAAACAGTCGAACATTATATTGTACATCGGGCCTAGATATTATAATAAAAAAACAAGTAAAAACTATTACTATAATCATACCAACAAGAAAACTTACTTGTAATTAAAGATGTTTGAAGCTCCCAGAAGCTGAAGTATCTCAACAAACATAAAAATCTAATATTGTTCAAATTTGTCACCTAATATTTAATTTATACACAAAATCACAACAACAGGATTTACATCTGCCTCAGTCGTTTCTTCTCCAAGTCGATTTCAGTTTGAAGTGCTGAAGCCTCTTCTTCAGCCTGTTGGAGAAGTTTTCTTTTCTTTGCCTCAAGTTTATTTACAGTTTCCAATGTTGTTTTTGATCTGTTAGCTTCTTCACTATCTTTCTTCTTCATTTCTTCAATTGCTTCCCTCCTTTTAGAACTTACTCGCCTAGCTGCATGCAGCATCCCACTTGTAAATTCCACATTCTTTATGCCACCTACCGACTGAACCATTGAATATATGCTGCGTTAGGAGATTAGAGAACGCTCTTTCATATTTTCAACCAAACATTCCTTGTTTACTGAAAAACCTCTTTCAACAGCACTGTTTCCATGGAACATTGTAAATATCATCGTGCAAAATGACAGAAATGCCTTGCAAGCTTTTGCATTAATGAAGATGTTGAAGAGAAAAGAATCTAGTCTGGTTTCATTGAAATCAAATGTCTTCAGCTCTTCTTGAACAGAAGACTGCTCACAGATTTCAAGGTAATTTTTTCTTATATGTTCAGCTTCAATGTATGCTATATGGTTGTTTGAAGTGAGCTGTTCGAGTGCTATGCTAACTTGTTGTACTCTTAGAGTGCCACTAGTCATTACTGCTGGAGAAAGGCATGAAGCACCTTTCACCATGCACTTTCGTAATGGAGACCTAGGCCCAGTCAGTTTTTGAAACATTTCCACTAAGAAGTGACTGCAATCTTTTCTAAAGAGCTGTACATCAAGTTCTTTCACATTTTTACAAAATTTCTTCGCACCAAATCCCATGTCTACGTCCGAAAAGCTCGAAAGCTTTTCATTTTTGACATCAATTTCCAAGAGCTGTCCTGAGTTTTTCACATTGCTTATAACCTTTGCCTTAAGGACGCGAGCTGCAATGCTACGTGCCATCGAATAAAGTTCGGCATGTACAAAGGGCAACATTGGATTGTCATTTTGAAATATTTTAAGATATGGTTCCACTTCTCCTACTACTGACTGTAAGAAAAAGAGTTTTGCTTCAAGAAGGTTATCTTTTAGGAAGTCTCGTACAGCACCGAAATTCTTTGTTTCAGGTGGTTTGGAACACACAAAAGCCACATATTTCTTTAAATGCGGAATCATTTTCAAGGCTCTTTCATTTACTTTTGAGTTTTCCACCCATCTGATGTAACACATTTTAAGTGGAAAGAGGTCTGATCCACTTGAGAGGATGTAATCAGATCTTCGAAATGGAAAATCTTTAAACAGATAATACAACGAACGCAGAAAATTATGACCTTGCCATTCACATTTATTATAAGTCCCATGAACTGTATGAAGAGAGCATGTGCCAACATCAATAGGTTTCTTGTCTTCAGAGTTATCTAAAAAATTTTACCATCATTTGATTGAAGTCCTTAAAGAATTTTAAATTTACATTAGGTCCATCAACAGCAATTTGTAGAACACTCTTTAAAGGCAGTCCTAATTCAGACATACCTGACGTAAAGGAATCAAGGAGGTCAGCTGCAGTAGAATGCCCTAAAAACACAGAGTTCAAGTATCGGGTCGAAACCACATTTAAACTTGAGTTCCAATAACGGACAATGATGGCCATTTGTCCTTTTTGGGCAATTCTATTGAGACTTTCGTCAAGTGAAACTGCAAAATATGCAATCTTCTTTAACTCCGCCGAGATTTTTCTTGGAAGAAGGGGCCAAGACCAAAGGTTGTCAAATAGCCAAGTTTGTCTTTTTGCATTTTTCACTTGTGTGCTATTATACTGTCAGGAAACATGATTGAGAAAATATCACTGGAAATACATGAACCTCTGTCAGAAGTATGAGTCATAACCTTATTCATGGACCACAGAACTTCTGCTTTCAAGGTATCATCATTTACTTAAAGGTCCTCCAAGAGATGAGGAAGATGAAACAACTAATGGAGACAAAGCTGCAACCAAATATACATCATTTTCAGAAGTAGGTCTACTTGTGGAAGGTAATAATTCTTTTGCCGGTTCTGGCTGTTTACATCAAACATTTTCAGAAGATATAAAGCTGAGCGTTTTTTGCTTACCTTGGAGTAGGGCAGAGGTTAGTTCCAAATGCTTCTCACCTTTTCCATGAATTTTCACTCCATTCAACCCACTGTGGCTTATTATATCAAATTTCGATTAACAAAATGTAAAGCCTTATACTGGTCATCTTCAACAGGGCGCAACCATTTTGAGTATTTATTTTCTTAAACAGTCAGCAAAAACTCTTTGAACGAACATTACCAGTCATATTTTAACAGATTAGCCTAAACTTCACACTTAAAATCTTTGAATGCCCCCCAAAAAA
The DNA here is from genome assembly GCA_039000515.1 of Timema cristinae. Lineage (NCBI taxonomy): Eukaryota > Metazoa > Arthropoda > Insecta > Phasmatodea > Timematidae > Timema > Timema cristinae. The sequence continues at coordinate 1,159,145 of JBCFYV010000024.1, forward strand.
TTATGGATTTTTTCGCAACACACGATTAAAAAATAATTTAGGCCTAATATTTTATGTGCCCATAAGACAACGAAAATCATTTTAAAAATTGGTAAATTTCAACTGTTTTGAATGATTGGTCTTTAAAATTAAATGAATTATGTCAAGGATGAAATATTAACACTAATAATATTATTTTATATTTTATAAACAATACACCATATTTTACTGAGAAAAGGATTGCTATTTGCCGCCAACGTTAATTTGAAATTATAATATACATTTTACACAGCCTTCAAATTGCAGTCGGATCACTGAAAGCGTAAAAAATTGATAAATGCCGCCAACATCTTGATCCAGATCCACAACACAGATGAACGCACGGTTTGTGTAGAAAATGTCCTGATATTTTCCTTTATCATCTAATCTACAAAACCTGAATTCCAATTCATTCACTCGAAAACCATTATTTGTAGACACACACACTGCATAATGCACTCACACACCCCACGAGACAAGTAGCACGCCACATTAAAATTTAATACAAGAGGTCGAACGTTAACCTTGTCGTTGGAATCACAAACAAAACAATCAAGCAACTTCCGACTGGCGCGTGCCAGCACGTGTAGTGAATAGCGCTATCTTTGAAGTATTCGCATTGTTACGATGCGCAGGAAATTCAAACTAAAATTATTTTCGTGACTTTATGACCAAGATATTAAAAATTCATGGTGACCCAATAGATACCCTGTATTAACATTTATTTGGTTATTTTGAAAGGTCATTCTACCTACTTGCCAAATTTAAATATTATATAACAGCTAAAAGTTGTTTTTATTTGTATAACCCCTTACCTCCCCCCGCCACCCCTATTTCCCGGGGTCCCATTTAAAATTAAGAATGTTCAGACTTGTAGTAATTTGACATGTCCCTTTACTTAAACACTTCAATTTTCTACCTCACTGATAATTAGTTGTTTCTATTAGTTTTGTAAATATTTGAGCTCATTTTTCTAACTATCATTTAGAAATTTCCATTTTTAATATTTATTTGGTTAATTGGAGTTGTCCTCCTAAACGACTATCAAATTTAAGTATTCTAGCTCACTTAAAAGGTTTTTAGTCTGTTTATATCCCCTTCCATATGTCCCAGGGTCCCACTTATTAAACAAAAATGTTCATTCTTTTATAATTTATCTGGAGTGGTCCCATTGGTTGTCTGAAAAATTTCAAATTTTCTATCACCTTGTAAAGTATGTATTTATTTATATTACTTTTGGTATTCTTGAACACACTTTTTTAAGTCTCATTCCCGTATATCCACACTCGTGTTAATGTTATTAAATCAATATTTAGTTTAATATAATAGAGAAAATATAATAAATCCTCATAACTATGCTTTATACTTATAATATTTAGATATATTATTTTTAAATAGTAGTTGAAATGAACTATTTGCTCAAAATTAACTGTAGATAAATGTTTTCAATAGATGATTCTTCTATGCTATTATTTTTGGTATCTACTAAGGGAGAAATAATGTTTTAATAAAGACTAAACTACAAACACGTTTATAAGTTGTATAATATTAACTTGTGTTCATATTATTAAGGCTAATAACTAACCTCAACAAATAAATGATATGGGGCACCAAACAGACTTTCTCTCTACTTTGTCTAAAAATGGAAACATTTACTTAAAACTTGTAATATTTGTGAAACCAGATAATATACATTTTTACAGAAACATGATGGAAAAAATGACCATCACATTCCACCAAGAGGCATAAATGAAAGAAACATATTGTTCATTATTCATATTTTGCAGATTTTACATATTTTCATCAAAAAGAATAATAATAAACTCCCGTTTTCCAAAACCTAAATTAAAAAAAAAATATATTTGCCAATAGATCGGAAGCTAGGAACCTTTCAAGAACACGTAAAGATCTTTAGGGCGGGGGTGATCAGTAATTTCTTACGTTTTTTGTGGGGGTGGACAGACTGTATTTTAACTAAGTATTTTATCTTGTTTATGGTTAGACAAAATCTATTTAAAAAATAAACTTTCACAGACGCTCAGTCAAAAAGATTGCACCTAGCGATGTCAGATGGTGCCGAATCATTGCTTATAGACTCACACAATGTCATTTATGTATGTTGTGTTGAACCTAGTTTTACTGCGATAAGTATTCTATAATTTCACATCACCAATCTTTTTGTCTAAAATAATATAATTTACCAAATCGTAAGAAAATTATGTAAGATCGGTAAGGGGAGAGGAGGGAACGAGAAATCTTACGATCCCTTAAGTAGGGAAATTTGTGGAGTAAGAGGAGTCAAAATAAGAAAAAAAATCCTTACGTAATTTAACATCAGCCCCCTATTGGTTATATAAAAATATATTTCAAGTAAAGGTTTTTTTTAATTTTAATTTGGTTCCAACTTAACAATATAGAGTTATTTCGTGTCTCAAATACTTGCAAATATATGATTAAAATTATCAATATATGCTTATTTAAATTACCCTTAAAATTATGTTCATAGGATGATTAGAACGGCCATTTGTTTATAACGATAAACAATGTCCAGATACAAAATTTAATAAAAATTGTTACAGCAGATTTTGAGATCCGGTACATATTTGATCTTTTAAACACGTTAACAACTTAAGTGTTTTATTGAAACATACCTCCTATCCAAGCCTACTATTTAAAAGCCAAAGTTGTTAACCTAAAGCTTAAGCCAAACACCTGGTTTTGTTTGTAAAACAATCACAACTATTCAACATTAAAACTACTTATAAATTCTTACATTATTTCAACGTTACAAAATGGAACACGCTACAAATATTAAATTTGAAACAAGAGTCTAGATTCATAGAAATATGTCAAAACACAGTTAATTTATTACATTTAATTGGGATAAAAATGAGCTTAAAGTCACAAGTACTCAACTCTCCTCTCCAAAGTTCATGGTCCTTATTTTCTGTATCAGTTTCCCTAAATATTAAATATTCTCCTTTGCAATCCACAGCAATTGATTGTAGATTCTAACTTTAAGGAGATGCTCTATGAAAAATTGGATAATCATGCCGTGACTCCATGTTGGCATCACACTTTGTTAATGTTTTCATGCACAGTTTACAGTGAAATTTCCATTCTATCTTGTATGCAAGATATCCAGCAACTTATTTAAAAGATCGAACGGTAAAACCAATAGGTATATAATCTCAATTTGTGATGATAAAAAACGTTAAAATTGTATGTGTATAGTTACATATTCGTAAGCTCCTATTTAAAAACCATTCATTTAATAACAAAATATGTTAGATAGTAAATCATTTTGAGATAACCAATTTATTTTCTATCTCGTGTATCAAGATAATATCTATGTAGCTAACAATCGGCTTACCCTGAAAGGTGACATCAATACTTTAATGGACTAGAATAGCCTACAGCCGTATTTTATAAGTCACAATGTTACATCATAGTCTATAATAATAAAAATAAATGTTTGTTTGTGTGTGATGATAGCCAAATCTACGGTACGCAGAGATCCAACCTTTTTAACATAGGTGGACGGAAGGGAGTCTGAATGCACCTCGAAAAAGGATTTATAAATTTTTAATTATTTTAAAAGAAAGCTTGCTAACTTTTAAGATAAAGGAAGTGTAGGGTATATAATATGTTGAATAATTGCTTCAATAAACCATACATAGTTTTATCTATATTATATGATTAATTAAACTTTCAAACTGATTTAACTTTTTATTAACAGAGAGAACCCCTTTCAAGGTCGAATAAGGCAGGATTCACAAACAAACGGCCCGCGAGACATGGCTGACCGGCTCGTTTGTCTGCAATATCTCCGGCCTGCATCCATGTAAACTTATTTGTGTGACAGGATTATGTTACTTATTGACGAGGGGGAAAGGGTAGAGACATGGGAGGGCGCTACCTGAAGCTACAAACATGTTCACCACATAACCTCCGCCACCTATAAAAGTGCAGTTACATTTACCCCGTCTAACCGGGAAACCAGCGTCGCACATCATCGCTCCGCTAACGCTAATAAGAACATCAAGACTGTTTCCTTGGAAGGTTACATAGTTCGGCTGACTTTCCCCGAGTAGTGGACAGTGCGCAGCGCTAGAGCTCGGAGAAAGTAGCGCGCTGGGTGATCACGTGATGTTCCCTACCTCCTGTATTATCTCCCTCTTGGCGTTGTGCGCGTCAATGAGGGTAACTCGCGCTAAGTGGTTGATAGTGACATCATTGAACTTGTGTGTCCTCCCTCCCATATTTTCCCCACAGTGCCACTCTGAATATAAGCGTGTACCTCGCAAGGAGCGGGCACTCGATGCTTTTAGGAGGTAGGATCTTTCTACATGTAAGTGTCCGATATGTTGGAAAAACTTTATATAATAAGTAAACCTGGGGAACTAATAAATTGTTACTTAATTATGTAGGGACCGAATTTGGATTTGCTTCGGCATAATATTTTTTATGAATAATTTTTACTAATTTAGGTGTGTTGGGTATTTAGATTTGTTTTGCTTCGAGGCTTTTTTTTTGTACTTATCTGCTTAATTTTAGATTCTTTGATATTATAAACAAGTCAAATGTTGTTATAGTTTGTAGAGTATATAGCACAATATTATGGTTGGGTTCCTGTCTTACTGTGCTAGGCGCTCTAAAGGAAACTTATATGTATCATTATCTTACTTTCAATTGTTACCCAAGAGGAATTTCAATTAGTGTTTGAAAACCTTTATTATACACTCAGTATGTTTGTAAGAGATATATTAATATTTTTCGACTGTTATTATACACTCAGTATGTTTGTAAGAGATATATTAATATTTGTCGACTGTTATTATACACTCAGTATGTTTGTAAGAGATATATTAATATTTGCCAACCGTTATTATACACTCAGTATGTTTGTAAGAGATATATTATGCATTTATGTAAGTTGCCCCATCTCACGGGTTGTTGAACAATAATCATATCTTCATTTATTTTGAATATAACCAGGTGTATGGACAGGAGCATAATCCTGCTAGGTTATATGGATAAGATATGAGATGTAATACAAATAGATTTTCTAATATACGTGTTTGCCAACTTTCATTTCTTATTATTCATTGTTCACTTCATTTTAACTTTTGGCACGTATATAAATTAGTCCAGTTAAATCATTATGAATATTCTTTATATTTGATTGAGCGTGTAATACTCTGAAATTCTATATTAATTTATTGTACATAGATTAATTTTATTTATAATATTATTTTGAACATTGCCCGCAATCTAATAACGCAATATTGTTAACGTTTGGATTATGAATATAAAATGGTCTCTAGGTCAATGTCATCATCTATACTGTTTTTATGCTTTAGCATCAAGCATACCTTTAAACTCCAATTAACGTGTATAATTAGATATTTATTTTTACTGATTGTTAAACAACTAGGCTCAGATACTTGGGCTTGGGCACATTTGAGTCTGGATCCAATTAAGGTCTCAGGTGTTTCATTTTATTATTGCGCTTGTTATCGCAACACCTTCTCTCCTAGGAAGGGGTTGAACATCCAGCCGACAGGTTAACTCAAGGAGCTCATATTTTGTATCTTCCTCCTAGTACATTTGAGTTTAAAGTGAGTCATTTACAAAATGCTCACTTGAATGCGCTGTAGTCATTGGGGATCAAACCTAGCGATCCCAACGTTGAAGGAGTAAAGCCTCGAAAAGGAGTGCAGCACGTTTAACCTAGCGGCTGTGGCTCTGTTATTTCCTTCTCTGTGGCCTAGTCAATTTCTAATTTTGAAAAATAGTTCTTTATACACTTTTGTACATTGTAAATTGTTTGCTTTATGGGTCATTCCATGCTAGATCAACAAATTTTAATAATAAATTTTGCCACACCATTTTTGATTTTGATGAAATTTGGTAGGAGATTTGCACCAATGTTTTAGAGTTCAAAACAATTTTTGTTATATTTTTAAAAAAAATTACTCCTTGAGGTATATAGGCTATTTTTAACATCATGAACAGGCAAAAAGTGTCATTTTAGTGTTATTTTCTAAAATCTGCATTAAGTTTATTTGAACTAGCAGGATGAACGTTAGGGCTCATTTGAAAGCTTAAAGAATGAACTTTTTTTAGTTTAAACGAAATTAGATTTGAATTAAAGCTCAGCAGTTTTTTAGGCCTAAATTTTCATTTTTTTTAATGGATTTATTTAGAATTTGGGCTTGAAAAATATAATGAAGGATTTATAGTAACAGGCCAATATTTGTTCCTGTTACACTGATGTATGAGTAGTATGTGCAGAAAAAAAATTGAACTGTTAATGATAGTCCTTCAACATAAAAAAAAAAATTGCTAGAATTTGGAGAATTTTTAAAAAATTGCTTTTTCAGAGCCCAAAAAAGTCATGTGGGACATGTGTTAAAAATTTGAAAGTGCCAGGATAGAAAGCCTCTATAGAGTAAATTTTAAAAAAAAAAATATTTCATCTTGTTACTTCAAGGGGTTCAGGTTCACAATCCTTTGAAGTAACAATAAAACAACGCTCAATCACTATTGAAACTGGGCTAAGCAGGCATAGACATATTTTTGCTGAAAATTAAAAGTAGGCCTATAATTTGTTGGCAAAATTCAAAATTTGGACAGAATTTCTGAATTACAAAAACATAAATTTAATCTAAAAACAAAGCTTAACTTTTTTAAAACACACTTTGTTTTTTAACTTTATCGCGTTGCTGTCTTTTTTCCATTAAGAAGAGTCGACAGGTGCTCTTCTTTGTGGTTGAATTTGACAAGAACAACTCGCAGGTGTGAGAAAAACACAGAATATTATTTTATGGACCCATGTGTTGTAGTCACTGGTTGATGTTTTGAAAGATGTGCCAGGACCACGAGGAGGGAAAAAGTGTATTCGATATTCTTCTTCAGTATCATGAACTTTTATTTGAAGAACATCGCCCAACCCCCAATCCTCATCATACACACAACAATGTAATCCCTAAGCTTTGGCAGTAGGTCAGTCTGTTGTTGAACCTGAACTTCCTTACTGACTGCAACAATTTTGAATTTTTCCGAC
>JBCFYV010000024.1:1166331-1209923 GCA_039000515.1 Timema cristinae
TTTTAATAAACTTAATGATAGCAAAATTAATTTCATTATTAAAGGAATGATTTTAGCTAAGACTGTCCAAGCAAATTTTAAAGTATTATATATTTTGAGAGGTGTCCTAAGACAACATTTTAGTCAGGCTGAAAATCTTGTTACTTGCACTACAATTTTCATCATAACTCATGATCCCATGGGCATCCCATTTTGAAATTTTCAGTTTATATAGATAATTAATAGTTGAATAGCATACTTTTTTCAAAATTTTCAAAAACACCATCACAATTATTTTTAATTTTTTTTTTTTTGAAAGAGTGAAAGAAAAAAATTATTGTTAAAAGTGTGCCAAGTTGTATATCAAATTAAAGCCCATTTCCAATTGAAAAAATTGAGCCAAAAGACATAAGATCTATTTGTATTGAAATTTCGAAAATCAATTTCTCGAAAAATATTAAAAGAGTATATTTGTGGTTAGTTTTAAGGAAATAATAATTGGTAAAACACGCCTCGGTGGCATAGTTGGCTAACGCGCTTGTCGTGTTGAGCTCGACTGCTGAGGACGGGGAGATCGAGGTTCGAATCTCGGTCGGGTGAACTGGGGGTGGTTTTTCCTAAATGGTTTTCCACTCTCCCTCCACGAGAATGCGGGTTCACTTCCTCTAATTAAACCTACCCAATTCCTAATCCATTAGTGTAATTAGTACTTAAAGCATATAACCCGAACAGGTAGTAAGACGCGATGCTAAATATTATTATTATTATTATTGGTAAAAAATTTCATTTTAATACAGAATGGTCAGGTTGAGAGACTGGTTGATTTGACAATTTACCCCCCCCCCCCCCCCCCCCCGCAAGCCAACACTGAGGAAACTTTTTTGAGGAAAATGTTCAACTATAATCATAATTTTTAGCTTACAACCGTGTATATTTATACATCCGTGAATTATTAAATTGTAATCTCAGATAAACAATAAGAAGAAAAATCAAGTATACGACTAATAGAGTGTAATATTGTATAAATCATCTAATGAGTATGAGAAGCGATAAAAAGAGCAAAACCGCAACTTTTGTTTATTTGAAAAGATAGCAGGCGGCAACAATATGACCCTGCCTCCTTGTCTGTGTTGTATAGTGAAGTAATATTGTTGAAGATTTTAATTTATTTGTGAATTGAATAGTATAGCAAGGCTTCAATTTCCAAGTAAATTAAAATTTTAAATAATATTCACAAAGTAAACAATTTGACTTTTGTAGTATGGTAAGTTATGAGATGACCTGAAATTGTAAGATAGCATTCAGATCAAACCGTGTTAATTTAGTCTGTTTATATTTAGACATGTGTAAGTTTTATTAAGTTGCCTAAATATTGTAAAAATAAAATAATTTCAAATAAATATTATTCGGGGATAACTTACAAAGGGAATTTTTTTCTTTGAATTATTATAAATTAATTTTAATATTGTCTAGAACAAATACACACAACACATGCAAATTTCTGGTTAAGCCCTATAACAAAAATATATTGGGAAAAATTCTAAATCATAAAAAAAACTCACCTGATTTATCGGATAATGTTCCACCATATTGTGTATTATTGCGCGCAACACATCAATTTAATTTATTGAGTAGATGTTCAATCAGATAAACCTGTTTAAATGTTGGTGATTTAACGTATATTTATTAATACGCATTAACCGTTTACAAGTTCTAGAGATTTCCTTTAAAGTAACAACCCCAATTCTTGTAAATGAGTATCTATTATTTTATTATCTTGAAGTAGAAGTACCAGAAGTAGATTGTCATTCATCTCAATTGTGCATGAACACTTCATCAAACACCATAATGGTGCAGAAATTACTTTGGAGTGCAATTATATTCATTTGGTGGACAAAGTTTTTTAAAAAAAAGAGCATACCTAGCCTTTCATGCGTGAAGTAATAAAATATCTATCAACTATTGTTTTTAGAATATTTTTGTTAGCCTAGAAAGGATTAAAGGATTAAGACAGTCTACTAGAATAGGATTAGATATAGGATCATGCTTCAAAATAGCAATAAGGTAAGTTTTCTAAGAAAATTTTGAATGATTTTGAATTATTTCCCTACATTTGTTTTGTTACAATCTGAAATTTATTTATGTTGGGTGTGGAAGTTCTAGAAAACAAAGTTTCTCATAATTTGATAGATTGGTGCACACTATATAGCTATATTATAGTGACAATGGAGTCACCATTTTCTTACAAGTATAATGATAATAGGCCTAGGCCTATTAATATTTTAATGATTTGACATCGAATGTGTAAACCTATTATATAAGATGATTACACACCATTCCCAAATAGGCTTAACGTACATGTCCTGATTAGGTCCACCTAGTTATTATTATTAGCACCGCGTCTTACACCCGTTCGGGTTATATGCACTTACGCTAATGTGTAATGGTAGGGTGATTGTGAGATGAAATGAAGGACCTACAGTTTAACGTGGCATCCGAATCACGGTGGAGGCCTGGCATTACCCACATTGTCCACCTAGTTATTTTGTTATCATGGTTCATGTGGATAGACAGATACAAGAAATCTCAGGCTTTAGCTTTCAAGGCCACATTAAACAATAGGTCTACATAGGTGAATATTTTCTTTATATATATTTAGAAAACTTTATTTCTAAAATATGACTTTGTATTTTTCTGTTTGCAAAAATGTTTACGTGAGTAAATTACAAATAAAATCGACCTTAATTGGAACGGATGAAGTGTATCATTTTCATAATTTATAAGCCTAAAAAATATGTCAGTACCTACTAAGTATGAGAGTAATTTCCTTCTTGTGTGTATTAAAATTAAGAAAGCCTTGTATAAGCCTATGCGACAAAACTATTAACTTTCGTAAGAAGCGTATTATTTGCTGTTATTTCTCCACCAGTAAACATATATTTTGATTTTAGCTGAAAAATATACTTTCAACATTCCAAACTAAATTTAAACTGTGTTCATTTTCAGTGTGCTGTTTTGTGGACAAGTATCCACAAGTAGGCTCAATATAAATACACTTACCTATATTCATATTTATCATCGTAGTATTTATCGGAGTAGTAAATGTTTTTATGTGACATTTTTTGGAATCTACTAATTTATACTATCATTCATATGTATGAAAAGTAATTAGATTGTTTAATATGCTTCGTTTAAACAATTTGCGCTAAAATATAAATAAGCATTTGAACATCAGAATAACCACTACCTAAATATTATATATAAACTTTTTTAAATCCTATGACTCCGATTAATAAGCCCTAATGACAATCTAAGGGAATATTTACACTGAAAAATAATATTAGAAATGCAGAACAAATATAATTTTTCAATTAAATGCGTTCCTTTACACTGTTGTTGGCAAAACTAACTTCCCATAGTTCTTTGCAAATGGACGGGATTTAAAAAGATAAAACCGTTAAATATAATTCTAAACATTTCAATATAAAATGTCTGTATAGTGTAAATTCAAAACTTAAATTAACGATGTGGGTTATTGTTTTAAGATAAATTTAAAAGGAATAAAATAGAGTACTTAAAGTAAACAAAATAATATAAATACAAAAACTAAATTATTAAAATGGAAACTTGGCACATGGGACCAAAAAACAAATAAAATAAAAATCGCTTGTTTCGCTGCATCTGATATAGAAACATTAATAATTATAAGATAGAAGCAATATATATTCACTAATAAGTAAAAAGATACTATCGAAAATTTAAACAAGCTTATACACTTTACCCGTTACTTTTTAATTTAGCATTATAGTAGGTTATTAGAGTAATGCGAGAAAGGATAAAAGGCTTGACACTAAACTGTAAGCCACGCAGATGATTTATTTTGTTATTGTTAGGTATAATAGTAAGGAAGCTGTAATTTGTAGGGACATATGAGTTTTAATATTTAGGAACAATTTTAACTAGTAATAAAAAATAATTATGGCTGTTAAACTTTTAAAAAGAGATTTAAGGTGTTCTAAAACAAATAACGTATGATAATATTTGGTACAAAAGGGGATGAAGAGAATGAAAAGAAGTTAAATCCCAGTACTTTTGGCCAGATATGGTTGGGTAAGTCAAATCTCACCAGATAGGTATTGTGGGCGGGGCATGGAGTAAGAATGGAAGAACCAAGAACTGTGTCCAAAGTCATTATCATTGTTGAGTTATTTACATTTAAAATAAAGACATACCAGAATTTACTTAACCAATTAATTTCTTTTTTACATAGGATAAGCCGATTAAAATGTATACAACTCGGTATTGAATATTAAAATAATAACTATTTACCTAAACAGGGCAGCGTTTAGGGGGTTAGGGGGAGGGGGGCAAAGAGGGCAATATCCTTGGGCCTCACAATCCAGTGGGCCACATTTCCTACAAAAATTATTAAATTCAATTACAATTATTATTTTAAATTTCGCATCAAATAGTGTACAGATAATAATTAACAGCAATAAGTATTCGCTTAGTCATAGGATTCATTTCCAGATTCCTGAAAACCCTAATTTTATGTAATTTAAGATTTAAATTATTCGAGTACTGTGCTACATCGCAGTAGAATACGGTACCATTGCGCTGCCACTGTCGTTCCAGAGAAAACTAACAGTGCAATGGTATATAAAGGAATTACTTATGAAACTTAATTTGTTTTCATTTAATAAAGTACCATCATTTAATGAGTTGATCAATATTTAAATTAGTAAGTAGTTTGCAGAAGTACCGAGTACGTATCAATATATTATAACAGCAATAATAAAACAGAAAAACTTCCCTACAAAGGAGGGGCCTTCGACTTTTTTTTTTTGCCCGGGCCTCCCATTTTCTTAAAACGGTCCTGTACCTAAACTAAAAGAGAGTAAATGCTGGATCAAAGATATTTGCAAACCGCTACTAAACGCATAACAATTTACAACCGCAACAGCCTCTATAGAACATGGCGAGTGATGGCTCAACAACTACATATGTCTCAGTATTATTAAAGAACTAAATAATATTCAACACTCCCAGTTATTTAAATCTGTCCCTCAAACCAACAATACCTTGAAAATAATCAAATTGATGCTTTGGCACAGGCTTTATGAAAAGATACGCTAGTTGATCTTTGGATTCGATATGCCTCATATTAATTTCACCACGCTCATAAACCTCACGTACAAAGTGGGAACGAACATCAGTAATTGGCTTAGTTTTCGATATTACGCAGGATGTATCGTTAATTTAATAGTGGATTAGCTACCTACGTAGGTACATGGAAACTTTGTCACATTTTAACCCCAATTCGAGAATAATTCGGCATAACCATATTGCGTCCTTTGTTCCGTTAGACACTGCAATATATTCAATTTTTGTCAATGAAAGGGTGACCACTCGTTTTTTCTCAGAGGACCTAGTTATAGCACACACATTTAACAAGAATACAAATCCACTACTTGATTTTCGCGTATCTACATTACAAGCATGATCTTCATATGTAAGACCTTTCAACTTATCATTACTCACACTAGTAAACAATCGCATCATCTACTGTTTCTTTTAAATAAAGGCGTATATTCTTAACCGCTTGCAAGCGATCATACCCACAGTTAGTTAAAAATTGATTGGCTTGATTAACAGTGAATTAATTGTCATGACGACTGAATTTTGAAGTGAAATGTAGAAAAAAAATCTATTCTCTATACATGGCACATGTTTAAATATTTATTTCATTTTCGTTTCTCGCACTCTACCATTGGCTCAGGTGTAAGCCAAGTATGGCTGGAACAGTTTATGGCTTGGCAACTTCCATGTAGAATCTTCATTGTATTTTCTAGATGTATGCACTTTGACAATTTTATATATATATATATATATATATATATATATATATTTTTTTTTTTGCTTGAGTTAAAAGACAATGAACTAGTTATCATTAACAATCGTTATTTGAATTCAATGTTCCAAATTTTAAATAACTTAACCGAATTATTTTTGAGAAGATGAAAAACTCAGTCCAACAACAACGTAGAGCTAATAGCTAATTACGAGTATACACTTGCTCCTTTGGCCTTTTCAGAAAATGCGCGATGGTTGTTTCAATTGGAATTAATCAAGAATTTCACGAACTATATGTGCCAGAAAAGAGGTAATTCCTTGAGTCCATACACACTTATTTGAAGTCTGCAGGCTGTGTCAGTCTGGGCTTTGTCTTCAAATCCGGGGAGTTGCTGAATATATATTTCTTCTTTTAATTCACCATTGATAAAAAAACTGTTCTCACATTGATTTGGGAAATTTCTTTATCTTATCTCGCTATAGTTGCTAGAAGTGTTCGAATTGACTAATACCAATGCAAAAGTCTCTAAATAATCAATACCTGCTAGCCACGAGCCTTACACCGAAAACCCCCATTCGAATTTGATTTCACATTGAACACCCATTAACAACCGCTTGCGTGATTCCTTTCTGAGAGTTTCACAAGTTTCCATAATTCAAAGATAGTGGCACAGTATCCATTACTAGAACAAATTAATCTCAGCGTCTTGGTCTTCGCAGCAGGTCTCTATCTCTAAGCTGTATTCCTGGTACTAATTGAATCGCTTACTGTTTGTGGCTCCACTAGTTCTTTACTTGCTGCTGAACTACTGGTAGTGGGGTTGCATCAGCTTCTATATATGGCTGTTCTTCATAACCAAAATAAAATTCCAGATGATTTTCTGAAAACCTTGCTCTTCAAGTTCAGCTCCCTGCTTTCTATTCAAGGATTACTAACATCTGACATGTATTTACCAGTGGCATTGCGTCAGGGCAAGAAAGTCAAGCCCTTCCAGCCTTTGCTTGAAAATAAGTTATTATAATATTTTATTTAATGTTTGAAAAATACTCTTCAAGCACCAATATGATTGAAAGAAATTTTTCCGCACATGTCAGAGACCTAACATGCATGCAAGACGTTCATTAGTACATTACATGGTGGTTGAAAGTCTACATTTTTCCATTTTTCGTCCTATAGCTAAGAATCAAATAGCCAAAGCTATTACACATGATTTAGTACGGATTTTTCGGCATCTAGATATCACATTCATAGAATTTTAAAATGACACCTGGACACCGGAGTTGAAACTGAAGCCTTTGGCGTAATAAGACGCCAATTATCTGACCACTAAGCTATCCAGGAATTGTCCCGTGTCCAGGGTCATTCTTCACTCATATTTTAAGGCAAAGTCTATGATGGACATGTGGATATATTCGGATAAAAATGTGTGATTTATTAAGATCACGATCTATCAGATAACGCAGCCACCTTCGACTTGGTAGTTGGCTTATTGATGCCACTTGTACAGTTATAAAGTTGTAAAGGATCACATATCATTAAAAATCAAATAGCCAAAACTATTATATATGTTTAAATCCACACATTTGTAACCGACGATTTCCTCACATCCATAATAGACTTGGCCTTAAAATATGAATGAAGAATGACCCTGGGCACGGGACGATTCCTGGATAGCTCAGTGGGTAGAGTATTGACGCATTAAGCCAAAGGTCCTGGGTTCGATTCTCATGTTCAGGTGTAATTTTTGAATTTTCAGAATATTTCATCCTATATCTCTACCTAGTTTAGTTCTTATTCGTGACGCCATAGATTTAGAAGGGGAGAATTGAAAGAATGGAGGGACTCGTGTAGGAATGCAAGCAACAAAGTTTCGACTTCTCAACAACCAAAGCTATTCTCGAAGGTGGACGACTATAACTGAAGAAACTGAAATATGCCATCGCATACCCCTCTCTTCACCTTTCAAAACACATGAAGGTAAAAGTGGAAATTTAAGGGTGTGGGAATAGAACTAGGGGAGTTTAGCGTGAAAGGTGGAAAATGGACAAATTACTGACCCCGACCCATGCCTACACATCTTTTGTGGAGTTTGTTACAGCAGGTACTTTTGTTTTGGTGGGTCAGTGAAGCTAACAAACGAATGTTTGTGTTTTAGATGCGTGCAATAGAACAATATCAAGTGGAGTGAGTGTAGTGAGCAGCTATAGTAATAAGAACAAGTGTGTTATTTGTAGAATAAAACATAATATAGCTTTTTCCAGAGGAAGTTTTGAAAAACACGTTAAAATAGTGAGTGTTGAAATAATATCCATCCCTGAGTTAATTTAAATATATAAACACACTATGAAAAAGTATGAATTCATTAGGAATTTTCATAAGAACATATCTCCCGCTCAGCCCAACCATTTTGCCCATTAACTTAGCGTTGACAGCTTATGAACGATTCCTTTGTTTAGCAGAAAAGCATTGAATTCATTTAAAAGGTACTTTCTATCGGTGTCTGGACTTTTTTTTTTGGGGTTGCCACCCTCCTTTGTCACAAAAACCTCCCAGTTTTTGAACTTTGCAAAGGATTCATGTTTGTGATGCATTTAATATAAAGAGCGGCCTTCAGAGCATCCATCCTTTCACAATATGAACCACTTTGGATCATTCGGTGAATGTACATTAACTGGAACGCAGATATCAAATGAAACTTTCACAGTAATTATCGGCTTTCAATATCTTGCATGATGGGTGTGATTTTGCGAAAATGTGCTTTCCAATAGCACACACTTCATAAGAAAAATTTGATTTGCTGCGATTATTAAACAATTGGCTGCATCAAATTATTTCATTGTATTAGTTCCGACTTTAACGTGACCCACTCAACCATTCATGTCTCAGCTTCAATAAGATTACTTCAGTAACATTAGACTCTGGCAGCACGCTTACCTAAAAATGTATTCGTAAAAGTGAACCATGTCACAGCACTTCCACTGACAAGACTCCAATGCTTTATCGGAATTCTCATTGATCGCGAAAGGTAACTTTGGAATGAGATATAATTATGTTTGTCATTGATTGTGCCCACTGAACAAATGAGTTGTTTCAGATACGGACTAAAAGCACCTTGGACGATGTTTGGTAACTCTGCTTTCCATGCATTTATGCATGAATATATATTGTGCTGAAACGTTCTAGATTAAAAGAACATATCACTTGCAATTTGAGCTTACTTTATCTTACCAATCAGCTTGAGTTCACTGAAAAATGCATGACGAAAATGTATGTGCAAGCTTGCACCCGAATGTGCCAACCACACATATTTTTCCTCATTCATCATTTCTGAGATTACTAATATTAATCTGAAATGTCACACACATATGTAGACAAGGCCGTGTTTGAGAAATGTGAGGCCGAGGCAAAATCAACCAAATCTGAGGGCCCATTTGTATATATGTTTTTACATTTATCATCAAACCGTTATGATATATTAATACGTATTTGTTAGGTACCTAATAATTTCGCATGTTTTGTGAAATATTTATAACATAGTAAATCGCTGTATTTTATTAAATACGATCAATCAATACAATTAAGCTAATAAAAATTATTCCCCCTTTTTAGTTGCAAAAGTGGCAAATCTATTTAAACAAATTATTAACACAAAATAAATGAAACAAATTAATAGTTTACACAATATATTAATCAAATCACTTTGAATTACATTTCTTTCTCTCCTTCTTACCAGCAAACATACTAATAAGTCCATCAAATGAAATGTTGTTCATAAGAACATGTTCTGAAGAAATCACTGTCAACGAGTTCAATCTTCCTTGTGGCATGGTAAATCAAAACCGGGTTTTTGCAAAAGATAGTTTTAATACGACCTTTCGCCTTCACAGTTTGAAATTAGTAATGTCAAATACAAGTGAAGAGAAATAGCTGCATTTGGGAATACATCAATAACACCACTTATAAAATTGTCACATAATCTCCTGTACAGTGAAATAAAAACACCATCTTAAATCCGAAATTCTTTGAGAAAATAATAGAGCTGTAATATTTCACTCTTTGAAACTGGCTGCAGATCCTTAATGTATCGTCTGACCAACTCATCGGCGCTCGATTTGAGTTCAACATTACTTATTGTAGTTAATCTACAAAGAAACCTAAATGGTGTGGCACTTTCTTTGTAAGAAGCAGCTTTCTTCTCAAGTACCATGTTGAGACTTTCAAAAGCACACAGTGTTAAGATTTAGAGTTATAAAACATTCATATCAAAATGTGTTAGGATAAAGTAGACTACACTGTAAGATTAACTGATGCCATGTACCAGCCATGTAAGTACAAGACTGGGAAGACGGAAGTGACGTAGGCCCTATTATTTAGGTCCAGTACCATAGTTTACAATATGAACAAAGCAAAGACTACGCGAGTCATGTACTCAACACTCCCACTTTTTGTTCATTGATGTCTACAATTGACACAGATTCACGATTCATACAAAATTTATTTTGTGCAAAAGCCTTATTTAAAAAATCATTTTTGTTGGTTCTCAGAGCACACATACCGATAAGTTATGACATTTTTTCCACTCACTAGCGCAAATAATGGTACTTAAAATCAATGTGTTTAGTCATTTTATGATGCTCACAGCTATTAGCTAACCTAATGGCACTTTGGTTGCCCATGTAGAGAGTGGTAGGTTCACTGGAAATTAGATCAAATTCATGAGCATCATTCTTAAACACTCGGTTTCTTGAGCCACTGAAGGTGCTGCTACATATTCATCTTCTGTAGTTGACCTATTGACACACCCTTGTTGATGAGATGACCAAGTAACTGATGCTCCTCCTAAAATAATTGTATATCCAGTTGTAGATTTTCTAGTTGTTTCATCCCTAACATAGTCAGTATCTGAATGTAATGCAGTGGTTTGTGGTCAATTCTGGACAAAGGGAAGCAATAAGGTTAAAATAAAGGGGGTCTGATGGACGCTAGTTTAATAGGAAGATCACACTGTGTTTTTATATAATTAAAAGTATTATGGGTAAGAAGGAAAGAGGAGTTGACACAAACTATGCATGGCATAAAACAAAATAATTGGTGATCTTAGTAATAATACTCAATTATTAAATTATATATATATAAATAAATAATAATAATAGTTTTAACTAAAATAAATAATAATTATAATAATGGTCAATTATGATTTACGAAGTTTTCTCTTGGTTTGTGGCCTGCGAGTGAGTATGATCTTTGGCCTGCCTTATAATATCTTTGAATCTGAATTTACTCTACACACCATTATCATTAGTAAATAGTAGGGCCACTTATATAATGTTCCGCCAACCCAAAACACCGGTAATTACTATTCACGCTCATAAAATTAAGTATTGAAACGTCAAAGTTTTCTTTATATAGGTTGCCTGAAGAGAGAGTGAATTAAAAAACCGGGACGAAAAACTATGTTTTAAAATATTACTTACGAATTTTGACAGAGCAGTCCTTCTCTTCCACTGCTGCACTTGTTGACGCACTCGTCATTCTACTACTGTACGCAAAGAAACAAACCGCTTCCCTTGGAGGATAAAACAAGCGTAAATATTCTGTAAAATCAAACTAAGCTTACTGTAAATGGGTGATAAATACATTAATTCATTATTTTATAGTAAAGTGACTACAATTATATCTAGAAACACTACATATAGCTGAAAATAAGGTTTTAATAGTATTAAAGGTACGATCATACACCAATCAAAATAGTAAACTCATGCGCTAACACTCGCCTAGGGGAACGCTGCTTCACTTTTCCTGATAGGAGCCAGACAAACCCGAAAACAAACGATCGACGAAATAATGAGCGAGAAGACCAACTGGCTGGCTGGTCAATCTGAGAAAGAACTGCTTGCTCTAAGAAAGAAGAGCGGCCAACTCAACTCAGTATACTTGCTGGAGATGTTTATAACTAAACTGATTTGTTTAAACTTTATTTTTCTCTTAATTTATTCTCTTTATAATTTTAGGGAAGCATTGCTTCCCTTGCTTCCATTGAGTAAACGCCACTGATGTACCGTTAAATCAGGTGGATTTCTTTGGTAGAAAATACCGTAGTTATGGGTACCAGCTAAATATAGCATTATTTTCTTAACTGATGTTCAATTAATATCTTATGATTAATATAAAAAAAATTAATTGATTAATTGCGAGCTCAATATCTGGACGTGTCACTATTGAAAGAAACATCAAGCTTCCAACTGCTTCACGATAAGCTACGTCGAGAACCTCCTTAGATTTTCCATCTATACGATGTAGATCTGCATTTTGGATCAGTTGGTACAGCTTAAGATTTGCTATTTAGCTTGGAGAACTTGTTCAGCAATCTCTAAAAGTATCCGTGTTGACTTGAAACATTTTCTTATTTTTTTCTATTTCTTTTGATTTCGATTCCAACAAAATTATAGCAGTCATCTTCTTTAATCTTGATCTGTTCCTTGAGTTCTCTTATTACACGCGCCAAGATTTTGAGCAAGTACTTATTGGGATTCCGTCATCTAAACATGATGCCAGTCAAACTTCAACATCATCAATCGTTGCTCTAAAGACATATTTATCTGAGTCCAATGGAGTGAATTCAAATTATTTTAAAAATTCTATCTCTTTTACTAAGTGTTAGCCCTGTTTCTATCTCGTCTTGTATAACTCTTTCTTTTGGTTCAGAATTTTTCTCAGACTCTGATATACATTCTTCAACTCCTTGCTCTTTAGGTTCATTGTCCTGTGAAGTTAAATTATTGATGAATTATTATGGGTCATTAATAACAGCACCTTTACTAATTTCTTCATTACATTCAACATCTCGAGCTACTATAAATTTCTTTGTAGGGGGTAATACAATCTATAGTCAGTACGATTACCGTCATAACCAATAAAAATGTATTGTTAGCCTTGCTTTCAAATTTATTACGAGCTTGTTTGGGTATATGATCATAAACATCTGATCCAAATTTACGCATGTGCTTAAAGGTTACATTTTTTTCCAGTAAACATATAGAACGGTGTCAAGTTATTGTTTACCATGCTTTGCCACCGATTTAAAATGTAAACACTTTCATTTACTGCCTCAGCCTACGGTGCCTCCGGGAGTTTGACTTCAATCAATATACTCCGGGCGCATTCTACGATTGATAGATTTTCCTGCTTGATACGCCGATTCTGTTCCGCAAAATATGGAGTGGTTCTCTCGAAAATAGTTCCTGTTTCCTTAAAATGCCCTGTAAATTTTTCGTTAAGTAACTTAAGCCCATTGTCACTCTTAAGTACTTTTATTTTGTTTCCCGTTTGCGTTTCTATCATATACTGGAATTGTATGAACGTGTCAAAAACATCACTTTTGTATTTAATAAAATAAACAAAACAATTTGAAGTGCAGTCGTCCTTTGATAGCAAAACATAATTGGCTCCTCCCTGCGACGTAACCGGCATTTCTACACATACATCAGTGGGTATAAACTCACCAAGTTTACTTGCACGAAGACTAAGATTTTTATAAATGGCAGTTTACCAAATTTACACGACTTACAAAACAGCTTGATAATGTTGTTTACCTTTAACCCCGGTTATAGTCCCTGACTTGCCATGGTTCTAAAGCTATTGATGCCTGGATGTGCCTGGATGTTCCAGTCGTTCTTGCCATAACCTCACAGACTCCTCTACTGAATGTGCCTGCTCAGTGATTCTACTATTGAAAATAATTTTGTAATAGTGATTAACCATTTTAATTTCCGTTACAACAGCTCAATTCTGTCCTGGAATCTGCACTTCAATTTTGCTTTCATCAAAAATCACCCTGCTCTATATACTAGTCATAGCTCCTAGTGAAATTATATTTTTCTTAATTTTCGGAACATATAACGTATTTTAAAGTGTGCGAAGCTCTCATTGTCCATTCACAAGTGCTGACACTTCTACAGACCCGATACCTTCAGCTTGAACATTCTCCAATATGTACTTTTTTTATTACTTGTTATTTACACTATTTATCCCGATTCCTAGCATGTATCTCGGGACCTAGATCTACATCTTGACTTAGCATTACATCTTTTAGGTATATATATATATATATATATATATATATATTTAAATACAATAATAAATTTATAATAAACACTTAAAACTAAAAGTCCTGTTTATCCTTCTATCCTTTACCTAACCTACTAGTTAGTCCACCCCGGGTAAATTACGCCCCAGTATCCTGCCTCTTTGGGTATCCCACCGCACTCTGGATCTATTAGTCCCCAGATAGGCGAGAATCCTAGCGGGGGTGGGCATCCCCCTCCCTGCCCCCTGGTGGGGCACCCTACCAGAGATTTCGCTCCCCTTACTACCAACAATATCACCACCTACGGACTTACAATTAACTTAACCTAAAGATTTATAAAAATACTTAATACCAACTTAACCTAAATACAAGTACTTCTTATAATTGGCTGCAGGGTCTTTCAGTTGTTATCGCCGATCCATTTTCTGAACTGAGAGCAGCCATCCGATGTAATGGTGGACGGACCAGATGCCCGATAGCTCCAGCCCAGCATCACACACTTGTCACCAAGTGAGCTGGACCCTATTAGTTGATTCTCCCGTATGAAGATTCTATCTTGTACTCCCTATCTGGTATCAATGTTCCCTCAAGTTCATCAGCAGTTTACACCACTGGAATCCAGAGAGCACTCCTTCCCTCAGCTAGGCTCAGGTTTTTCTGGATATTCTTACCACATTCTAACCAGCCAGCCGATAATACGGTTTGTCTTTGTCACACCTATTGACTTAGTCAAGTGGTACCGTTATGTGTCATCCATATTTGCTGTAATAGCATTGTCTACTGTCATGTCTCTGTCGCTCTCCATCCTGTACACTTGCCTTAAGTTGACCAGTATATTTTGTCCTTTATTTTTCATTACAGTTAAGTACTTATCTCTTTCGTATTTGTACACATTATCCGTGATTGCATCCAGGAGACTCCATCAGTTCACGTCATGCAGTATGTGATAAACCGTGTTCACTTGCAATGGTATATGTAGGTTCATTCTATCTTCCAACGTCTAATACACTCCAGCACGACGTGTTCCGGCATCATCTCCCTTCCACAATCGCAAGTCCCTGTATCCGTCAGTCATCTAGCGAAGAGAGCGGCCTTATATGGACCATGCCCAGGAATAAAATGTATCAAACCTGGAGAGGGCTAGAGGTACTCCATTCCCAACCGTTCAGCAACGCTTGGAAATATCTAATGCGTTCTTCTACCTGTTTGGTCCCGCTTCCACTCATCCTGCCACTCCTCTTCCAGATATTTCCTGATCTGAGGCTCCATTGTTATCCCTGCACTTGTGAGATTATCCACGGGATGGTCTACAGTGCAAAGGATTTCGGGTTCGACTTCTGGTAGGGGCGTAGTATTTATTATTTGATCAATTCTTGGACTTCTTCTGGATGTTGTATATGTCTTAGAATTCATTAATTCTATTTAACCGTGGAAACTCACTGTATTTTAAAATTATCAAATATTTGAATAATATAATCAATTTAATTGTAACCACTTGACTTCTTGGGTTTGCTACTTAAGGTAATATATATATATATGCACTTTATACTTTATATATAGAGTATGATTATTATCAAAGAATTTATATATATTAATTCTTAGATAATCACCATCTATTCACACATTATATTTACCTATAGGCTAGGCCTAGCTAATTTGAGGAAAACCATCCATATGATTTAAAATTTAGATAATCACAAAATTTTAATGTGAATTAAAGTGTAATTAATCAATAAAATTTATCATGTAGGTGATCCCCATATGAACCAAGATCTAAGTCAGATTGACAGTATAAATATTCTTACTTCTAATTAACATATAAATACATATAAAAACATAGATAATTTAATTAAATTAATCGCCAGTTTTTACTAAATTGAAGATCGTGAAACTATTTTTTCCATATTCATTTTATTGTATTCAGAGTAATAAGTTTTGCCAATTTAATTATATAAAATAATGCCTTTTTCTGCATTAATAATCACTAAACTAGTTCAAATAACTAAGAAATTAAAATACTATAAACTGCCTAAATTACTATTTTTCATGAAAAAGATTCTTTATACAATGGTTATAAAAAGTGCTTTTAAATGTTAAGTATTTATTTCATCATTCTTGATATGCGATGGGTTGAAACCTTGGGCGATCGCTTACAGCCATGTATTGTTTACTAGATTGTATATTCTGTGTTACTGATTCTGGAAACCACTAACATATAAAATAAACATAAAGCCTTTCTGCCTATATAATACATTATGCTCATTCTCAGTTTCAAAGCTGGACGTTTTCCAGGTTGTAATGGAAGCAACAATTGTTTATTATTTTAATAATTATATATATATATATATATATATATATATATATATATATATATCACAGAGATCACAAATAAAACACAAATCTATAAATTATTACAACATGTTTCAATAATGAAATAACCCTGGCAGTGATATAAAGATCAATATCACTATAATATGAGGCTAACTATTTCAAGAGACAACTTGTGAATAATCGTTCAAACAGAAATCTCGAATGGACTGCAGATTACTTATGTTTCTGTGATAATACAGATGGAGTAGTCGCTGTGTGTTGCGCGAACTGTGGAGGCGGGCTATCTCACCCGTTCTTGTCAACTAAGCTACACTTCCTTACAAGGTTTTGATCCCATGAGCAAACTTGGAATTTCAGTGCATATTTTTATGGCATACGCAAATAAAGTTATTCAGTAAAACGTTGCATCTTTAAATTTGATTTTTTTTAAATCCTAAGTATATACATCTATAAATCGCATGAATACTAATATTTAATACTTATAGATGAATTAGATTGATAAACAATTGTTGAATTGTATTGATTTTAAGGGAACTTTAAGTATATTTATATAGAGTATACTTATACCTACGCTAAAGTCCCAGCTTTATCAAATAAGTATAGTATTAAAGATACTACATTTCAATTTTCAAAATTGTATTTCAAAAATATGGCCTAAAACTAGATTCGGAAAACGTAAAATATTGAAGTTTCTCACCCTCATAGGTCTTGAATAAAAATAGATAAAAATACATTTATGATGTGTAACATTTCATTGAAGAAAATTCTTTTGAATGGCGAAATAAAAAAATGTCTGTACATATGGCCTTAAGGGAGGTCCAACACACTCCAGGGCGGACCTGGGCCTCACGTTTTATACGCCCTTGGTGAAATCTAACTAAATTATTTCAGCATAAAATATCCAGATTAAACAGTAACATCCAGACTTGAGAATTTTCCATCAGTGACCTAAAAGCTGAACTTATAATAATTAATTTAAGGAATCATTTTTCTTTGCTGATTAATATTTATATATTTTAATCAGAGCATTCCAGCATAGGTAATTTTTTTCTCCCATTTATTCATTTACAAGACTCGTTTAAAAAAAAATTATTGTGGAAGACTAACATTATTTTAACTTCTCAAATTGATTGATACTACTGAATAATTTAAACGTATATTAAAACTTGTTTTTTTTACTAGTATTTTTTATCAAAAGATAATAATTTTCCTTATTCAGATTTTCTTTCGTTGTAAAATTAAATTTTATATTTATGAAGGGTTTTTAAAAGGAGAAAGGAAAGCATAAAAACAAGTAAGTTACATTAATATAGCTCAAATATCATAACACATTTCTTTCCTTTTATCATCACAAATATTTAACATGAGTACCTTGTTAGTATTGTCACTGTATGTTTATATTAGAAGGTGTATCGATTAATTTGCAGTTGCCAAGGTATAACACAACCATATTAATTAATTTTATATTTCTCATTTTTGAAGGTCAGGGTGGATCTCAACTCAGGTTTATGTATCAGGATACCTTAATGTTACTCAAAAGTCTCGGCATTATGGGTTTCTAGAATCCCCACCGACTGAGCGAATTTTATTTTATACCAGCTGAAGAAAAATTTTAGTTTCTTCCAAATTCACTAGAAGTCACCAACTACAATTCAACCAACTTAATATTGAGTGTCTATGTTGGTAATTTATAGTAACATAGTCTATTTAGTTAGTATATTGTTTTTTTTTTCTTAATACCACGTATTGCTACCCGTTTGGCCTTTCGGGTTGTACGCTTAAGCAATATTTACGCTTATATGTTTATGGAATAGAAAGGTTATATATATAGGAAGTTTACCCGCATTTGCGTGGAGAGATAGACTGGAAAACTCTTTTGGAAAAGCCATACGTCCTAAATTCGAACCTCAATATCCCTCTTCATCGGCAGTCTTGTCTACAACGAGAGGGCATGTGGTCATTGAAGTCAGTCCATTCTCATTCGCTTTAGATACAATTTTAGTTGAAAGTGGAAACTAAATAGGCCATCCAGTATTTTAAAATCAGTTTGCTGATAAAATAATTACTGTCCTGTGTTTATGAAAGCTTATTAAGTTCCTTATGCATTATTAACAGAATTAAGCAGAAAATTGGATGAGTTGGAAAAAAGTAGTGATTTTTTATTTTATTTATTTGAGGTATTTAACGTGCACTTTTTGGACCGACTGCACACGAAAATTTCTATAAGAGTTTCAGCACCTGTGTTCATCATCTCTTATATTAGTAGTCTCATTTCGATAATCAATCATGCCATGCAAGACTTCCACTAAAAATAAAATAAAATAAAATTGTTTATAACTTCTGTTCTAGAACTCCATCGAGTTTCATAATCAGATTTGACTTAATTCACTCCCTGCCGCTTTTTTTTCTTCTCCAGATTATACTTTTGGACTATCGACTACTAGCTTCATGGATTGTGTAAGTTCACTTTAAGCTGTTATGGGTTCGGGTGCTGCGTTACTCGAGGAAATTTGCTTGGCTTGTTTCTCCTTCTCTGTTAGTTGATCCCTCTGGTGCCTAGAATGCGTCATCTAGGGAACTAGTTTAGAATAACCTAGATATAATGAGTATTCGCAGTATGCTATTGTGGGAATATGACGTCAGAGTCTACAATGTATTCTTATGGAGAAAATGGAATTTAAAAAATTAATAAAGTTCATTTGTACTATTAAATAAATTATAAATCAACCATTTATGAAATCAGAATAGCTTTAACTTCACAAAAAATAAGAGAAATGTTTTGTAAAATTGTACAACTCTTAGTAATCTCTGATAAAAAAAAAATCGTAAGCTTTGGCGGGAATTCAAATTAAAGAAACCTTAAAAACTAACGTTTAGGCAATATAAAGTGACAATTTATATTACCTAAACATTAGCTATTATTAGTTATATTATTTACTAATATAATATTAGTTTTATATGTATAATATATTTAAATATATAACTATTATTATTATTACTATTATTATTATTAGCACCGCGTCTTACTACCCATTCGGGTTATACGCACTTACGCTAATGTGTAATGATAGGGTGATTGTGAGATGAAATGGAGGACCTACAGTTTAACGTGGAATCCGAACCACGGTGGAGGCCTGGCATTCCCCACATTCACAAGATGTCTTGTCAGAGGTGAGGGAAGGGTTTGGTAATCAGATAAATCTGTGCCGGGACCGAGGATTGAACCCCGGCCGCCAGCACAGAAGTCTGACACCTTACCCCTAGACCACCAGGTCACCAAAATATATAACTATATGTTTGTGCGTATAATCCGAACGGGTAGTAATACGCGGTGCTAATAATATATAATAATAATAATAATAATAATAATAATAATAATAGCTATATGTTAAATATATAAATATATACCTATATTTTATATATACCAATATATATATATATGATAGATATACCTATATAATGTGTGTAACATATATTTACTTATATTATGTATATATAATATATATATCATATAATAAATATTTTATGATATGATTGTATTTATATTATATAATTTTTTATGATAAAATGATATATAGTATATGATTTTTAATAACATTGATAGCTTTTATTTTTTATAAAAAAATTATTAAAAATAAGCACACTTTAAACATTATGAAAAAATATCTGCTTCGGTGGCCGCATGGTCTCAGGCATCACTCTCGCTATAAACTAGAATGTCGATGACAGCAAGATTTTGGTTGAGTTAGAATCCTAGTTGGGTGTACAGAGGGTGGTTTTCCACTCTCTCCACGCAAATGCGGCTACACTTACTCTAAATTCATTTTTCTTTATCCTAGCTCATTACCCTAATTAGTACATGTGTGTATAACCTTAACAGGTGGTAATATGTGGTGCTAAATATATTTTTGCTTATTAATTAAATCTAAAAATTTATTATATTATTTTGGTCCATTCATTATTCACATATTAGCTAAATTTGTTACGAAATATTTAGAAAACCAGTTAGAATTTAATGAAGCATCAAAGAAAAATAGCTCATAAAAAATTAAAAGATAAATATAAAATAACACATAAATAAATAAATAAATAAAATTAAGTTGCAGACCAATATTATCATAAAGTTAAGCTTTGGTGTAAACAAAGCAAAAGCCAGTACACCTTCAAAATGGCGGCCAAACTTCTTTTTTCCTTCTTGTTTGTTTGGATATTAGGACCGCCATAAGACGGAACGGCTAGCGAGTACTCTTCTAGGAACTTATTGAGGTTACTCTAACTTATCGAGGTTACTCTAGACTAGTTGATTCACGGGACTTTGAGAGTGCGTTTTTACAGTATAAAAGTTAGTGGGTAGTGATTTATAAAAAAGGACTAGGGAATGTAAATAAATTATTAGAGAGAGAGCGAAATGTAGAGAGGTAAAGATAAGTATGATGTCTCGTATTTGCCGGATGAAGTAAGATGGAAGGATTGGGAACTGTTGTGGCTTACGGACGTATAGAAATGTCTTAAAATATGATTAATAACATTTGTCCTACAATATCATAGTTGTTTATAAATAAAAACTTCACTTAACTCATTAAAGTTAATTAAACAAAATAATTGAATGTTATTAATGTATTACATTCATATTTAAATTTAGTATAAAATTCAATAAAAATCATTATAACATAAAAATTATCTATCGGATTATTTAAGGCATTTTGATTCACAGGACAATTTCCTTTTCCTAACAACGACAAATATTAGTTTTGAATTTTAATGGCAGACCTGTACAAATGTGAGTTGCAAAATTATAAGTATTTTGTCTTTCTTTCGAAAATAAAGTAACTAAATCATTCAATTAGGGGCAAAATGGAGTGTTTACTGGGAGTAACATTTAAAGATTTTGTTATAGTTGCTGCCGATAGAAACAAATGCTCACAGTATAGTTGTTATGAAAACTGGTATGTTAAATAATATTTAATTAGCCAAGTACAATATACATTTTATTTTGGTGGGCTATTTAATTATAAGTAAGAATGCAAATATATTATATATTAACTCACACCTTAGCCTTGGATCGATGGTGACTACAGTCCTTGATAAAAATAATTCTAACCCAGTCATCGTTGAAAATATTAGTCTCACCCTCATGTCATATGTATTTGATGTTGAGGTTTTTTTTGTCATCTAACATTCTATAAATTGACAACCTCTACTATATATGGTTTTGTCCACTAGCACCCGCCTCGGTGGCGTAGTTTGCTAATGCGCTTGTTGTGTTGAGCTTGACTGCTGAGGACGGGGAGATCGAGGTTCGAATCTCGGTCGGGTGAACTGGGGGGGGGGGGGTGTTCCTAAATGGTTTTCCACTCTCCTTCCACGCAAATGCGGGTTCACTTCCTCTTCAACCTTCCCAATTCTAATCCATTAGCGTAATTAGTACTTAAAGCGTATAACCCGAACGGGTAGTAAGACGCGGTGCTAAATATTATTATTATTGTCCTCTAGCATAGGCCTATGTGGGGATTGTACGCTAGCCTATATCTGACCCATTCTCGGTCATTTATTTCTACAAATAACCCAAATATTGATATCATTGTACTAGTTTACAAAGATGTAAACATGTAAAATCGATTAGAACAATAAAGTTTTAATTATACAGGGTGCCCAAGAAGACCTCATACCCTAGCGCGAATGAACACTTGGTTTAGTGTGTCTTATCTGTTCTATTTTAGGCCATTTCTTTCTTAAAATATCATAAAGATTGATATCAGCCGTACATTATTCCAAACATTTAATCATGTAAAATTGATTTGAAGCAAAAAAACACCTTTTAAATCTTCTAAGAAAAATTTCCACTCACTTAAGCGACGGGTATCTTTCAGCCGTTCTATAACTATTTGGACACATTATTCTTAAGCCCAAGGGTCATTCCGAAATCTAGGGACAATTTAGACTTTTCAACTGGATAAAATTAAATTTAAATAAAATGTATAAGTTATACTATAGTTGTGATCATCATTGATTGGTAGTTACAAAAATACTATAGAATGAAATCAAGAACATTTACTTTGGTAAATAAACATAAAAACTTATTTTTAACAAACATGGAGGTGACACAAGTTGCCATGGTGGTGACAATACAGTACATGGAGGATTGGAGGTGACAACAGTTGGAATGTAGGTGTCCATATAAACATAAATAGTGGTATTCTGTACCTTAAATGCAATAATATGTAAAACTAAAATGTTAAACTTAACTACTTAACTTTTTACTCATTAGTTAAAAACTAACATGTATAATAGTAGGCCGCACAAAACTGGAAATGTGTTTGAGTACTGGCTTAAGAATGCACAGATCGAACTGGGATCATGTCTCAGGCTGTTTGATAGGGTACAAACTGGTAGCACCTTCAGATCATACGAGTCATTGCCTCTGTAGTAAAAAAACACATGTGTGTAGTGTGACTTGTTGGTGAGATCCACCAAAGTGCATGCTTTGTATTTCCTTTCCATATTTACACACATAATTTCAGCAAAATCAATATGGATAAGAACATAAGTTCATTTGAGGTTCTGCTTTAAGTCAGCAATTGCTTTATAGTGATGATTGATGTTATAAATGTGCGCCATATAACTAGGCAATGCATCAACAAGCAGGTTGAACAGTTGTTTCATATTTGTAGAGACAGTTTCCCTAAAAACCTTTACATATTGTATTTATTTTCCTTTAACACAAATCCTCTCTTTCTTCCTTGACCACTGCTGGTATGTTGTTTCTTTAACTTCAAACTCCTTTGCTTCTACCTGATTATCCTTACAGTCATCACACTTCCTTTCCACACATTGTTTGCTGCTGGGTTTCTCATTGCAAATTAATACTTTAATCAAATCATCTGGTCTCTTGTACTCAATAATGTTGAGGTGCTTCAGAGGTTCAAAAATCATGTTTTGTACAGAGACAAGTATCCCGCTTATGGATATTAGGTGAAAGGGCCCAAAATGGATGCAGAAAGCAGAATGTAGAGTAAGCAATATTGTAAGAATGTGATTCATTGAACTGTTTGTGTAGCACCCTTAAACTATTGTTCAGTATTCTTCTCTGTTTTTTAATTTTGTTTCTTGTTATAACATTCTTCTTTCCTGGTTCTATTCTACTAACTTCATCCTTCTCAAAAAATTCAACAACATCATTTTTCAAGTGCAATGAAATTTCAGTGTCATACTTTCGCTTTACAAAAACAGACTTTATTTTCTTCCCTTCATTCTTTTTGTGGCGCTTATGTGAAACAAACTCCTTGGTGTGAGAAAGAAGCCTGTATTTTTTTATAATTTTGCCACTTAGAACTCTAGCAAAAACCTGATGAGCTTTTGAATCTTTGTTAGCATTGTAATTGTAGGCTATCTGCATAGTAAGTGCTTCTCTGAACTGCAAACGTTTCACTACTTTAGTTGACACTTTCTCACCATTTAAGAATTCTCTAACTCTTGTTCGTGGACTTTCATTATTCTCTTTTTGTTTACGTAATCTGTAGTACTTTGCCTTATATTTAGCTGCACTTTTCGAAAGCCTATTGAGCTTTCCTTCAAGTTCTTTTATCTTTCGGTGAGCCTGTAATCTGTTCCTTAAAACCCTTTTATGGCCTGCATTCTTCCTACTTGAGCCAGCCCTACCCAGTATGCCATTGCTAGGCCCAGCAGCAGAAACAATGACTTCTCTTGCTTCTGTGTCACTTAATGACGAAGTGACACACACTAAAATTATATTAAGTTCACTAGCTGCCTCTTTCTATGTCTTGTCATCCTTTCAACCCATTTTTTCCTTTGCTGTCTCGTACCTCTTTCACTTAAATCTGAGATTAGTTTTATTTTCCCCTCTTCCTTTCTTTTAGGCCTATTATATCTCTCTCATTCCATTCTTTTGAATTCATCATAATGTATTGGATAATTTTTTATCTTAGTCCTATGCTCCATTTCTGCAACTCTTTTCTTTTTTTAACATCTACTAAATTCTTATCAGAAGTTTTGTTTCTTGCCATGTTTATTTCTGAAAACAAATTAATATTAATATTTTTTGTATAAAGTAAATGTTATTTACATTATATTGTAATGATTTAAACTTCAGATTCTTATACTAAGTCCATTCCTATTGTTCATGGGGTACCCTATATTAAAACATCACAATATAAATTTTCCATTCTTGAAAAAGTTATGATGCAAGAAGAAAATCATATTCACACACAAAACTTGTAATTGTTTACATTTAGTGAACAAACTGTTGATAGAATTAATATTGAAATATTTCTCACACATTGATTATGTCCATGATGGAGAGATACCAAACTTTTTAAACCTTGAAATCACATAACTACCACTGTTAAATCAGCAAAGCTAAATAATTACACCAATTTATGCAATAAAATTTGAAAGGTTATCATTTATGAAACAAAAAGTTAAAAAAATGAATTATATTCACTAAGTAAATGATACGTTACTTTAGCACAGATAAAAGAGTGAAATACTAAATTTAAAATTATGTCACCTCCATGAATATATTGTCACCTCCATGCTAGATTAAGTACATGGAAGTGACAACCATGGAGGTGACAAATATAAGGTTTTATCTACACAGAACCTAAACTATAAATTACTAAGCCACATGGTTTTGGCTTTCATCCAATGTTAAATCATTAAATCTCACTTCAAAGGGAACAATTTTTTATATATATAAGAACAACAATTTAATAACACCATGGAGGTGAACATCAATAAAAATATTCTTCTGTAACAAGGAAATAACCCACATATAAGTCAATTAAAACACTCACCTGTAGGATTGAAATGAAACACAATACAAGATGGCTACTCAGGGCTTTCTCTCACACGGCTCCTTTGTCCTCACTACACAATTTAGTGGATTTTTAAGGAAGTTCTGTTCAGACCATGGAGGTGACATTGTAACAAGGAACACTCCTTGAGATTTAGATTACTTAGTTAATAAAATCAGTACAATTATGACACTTACATCCTGGAATTACTGTTTTATATTAAACTTCATCTCAATTATTTATAATGGATTCTTAAAAGGTGTTATAAATTTGGAAGCCTCAAACTCTAGTGACATGGGGGTAGTGACATGCCATGGAGGTGACATTTCACCATAAAAAAGGATGTTTTATATTTATAATCTTTTTTGTAATAACTTGTACATTTTTTATTTTCTGTGCTACATATTCATTATATTAAAACAATAGTATATGTGTAAAAATAATTAACACAAATATTTAAAAAAACCTGTTTACATAAATTGTCCCTAGATTTCGGAATGACCCCCAAACATAAAAAGACGTAAAAACTGTATATAACAACCACAATTAACTCTAGTTCATAGTTAAGTGATTTGACTCATTGTAGGTGATTACAAGTATTCTTAGCGACTAAATTATAGCTGAAGTAAAACATAATATTTATAATGTAATTGAAATAACACAACTAGGCCAATAGTTTATATTAATTATTATGACAACTATCTAATCCAGTTAACCTAACCTAACCTTTCATGTGATAGTAAATTAAATTTATAATTATAGGTAAAATAAACCATTCACTGTACTAATTAAACATGGATGGTACCTACAAATACAATAACATCATATTCATGTTAGCGCGCACTGCACAAAATCATGAGTGTAGCACAAATCATCATGGGATGACGTCACCCACCCTAGTGCGCATAATCAAAGGAAAGTTATATGTCATTGTCAATATTTACACTTCCAAAGTGACTAACTAGGGTGATGTGTTGTCGAGTTTATTTAAATATAGTAGGCCTATTTGATAAAAGTGTAAACAATGTGTAAATCTTGGTCTCATACAATTCTACATACTCTGGTTAGTGCATTAAAGTCAATAAAATAACCACACTTTGTGAAAAATGACCAAATGTGGGACAGTTAAAGTATAGCCTACTAGACTCTAACAATTAAATATTTTAAACACTCCTAGACCTACTGTGCTTACAAATTATGTATCCATTGGGTGTGTGGTCATCATTGTGTTCTAAATGCCTCTCCGTCCTCTTTGACATCTGGTGAAGCATGAAATAAGTTATAGTCGTCTGACAAATGTACATCCGTGTGTGCTTGTTGAGTGTGGGAGTGGTCTCATTCTCTTGGTTTCACCTCGGAGAAACATAATTTCAATTGTGGGACTCTTGAAAATTGTGCGTTTAGGTGCTGCACTCAAAAAAACAAAACGGCTACCATTTCAAACACTTTTTCCCATTTATCTAAGTAACTATCCCTTTAATCAAAAAGTTATTTGCACAAATAATGTTACTCCTTCAATTCTACACAAAAAATGTCATTAAGTATTTTAATGTAGGATTAACCATTTACTCAAAAAGCTTACTTTTGGTGTTAATAGTTGAACATAGTGGTACTTAAAATTAAAAGTTGATCTTTGAACAGTAAT
Source organism: Timema cristinae (assembly GCA_039000515.1). Lineage (NCBI taxonomy): Eukaryota > Metazoa > Arthropoda > Insecta > Phasmatodea > Timematidae > Timema > Timema cristinae. The sequence continues at coordinate 1,193,040 of JBCFYV010000024.1, forward strand.
ATCACTCAGACATCTCTTTTACAGTGGAAACAATAAAGACTGTATACTTAAAAATGTTTATGTATAACATTGTTTCTAGGGACACCAGATATCAATATTAGTGACATCACATGGATATCATATATTTTTTACAGTACATAATACATTCAAAATCAAAAGATAACATTGAATCAAAAAGTCTAATTTAAAAGGTTAAACAAAAACAAAAATACTAAGAGTTAATTATCTATAGACAAAAAATACTTGCTACTACTCACTAATGCAATTTTTAGTTAGTCATCATCGCTTTCATTACAAATTTCACTTAGTCGTAAGTCTTCTTCAAAATATTCTTCAAACTCTGCCATCATCTGTTGGGACTACCTTCACATCTACACATCTCGATACACTTTAGTCCATCATCTGTTGGGACTGCCTTCACATCTACACATCTCGATACACTTTAGTCCATCATCTGTTGGGACTACCTTCACATCTACACATCTCGATACACTTTAGTCCATCATCTGTTGGGACTACCTTCACATCTACACATCTCGATACACTTTAGTCCATCATCTGTTGGGACTACCTTCACATCTACACATCTCGATACACCTTAGTCCATCATCTGTTGGGACTACCTTCACATCTACACATCTCGATACACTTTAGTCCATCATCTGTTGGGACTACCTTCACATCTACACATCTCGATACACTTTAGTCCATCATCTGTTGGGACTACCTTCACATCTACACATCTCGATACACCTTAGTCCATTGAAATGACACGTTCATGGAGGAGAGTATGAGCAACGACAAAGTTCCAATATAAGGGCATGGTACATGTAACTGGCTCATGTGTAATCCCTACTTTCTTCCATCCTAAATCCGTAGGTGGTGGATTATTTGGACGCTGGATGAGTTCCTGAAGATGAGCCCTTAGCAAAGCTGGGTTCAGAGCAGATTTTGTTGGAGGGAAGCTAGCTCTCATCTTGACCTTGTTTCTGTGTAAACATCTCCTATATCAGTCAGTGTTGTTTTGGGGATATACAGTTGTTCTAAGCTAGCCCTGACAGCTTGATTGAGAGCTGGCCAAAACTTCTAATAGCTCATCACGTACAGAATTGAAAGTCTTCCACCACTTTACTTTCCCTTTGTTTGCAAATGATCCTGTTACATGTATGCAGCATGTAGTATGATCTTCATGTCCGCCTCCTCTTGGGTACTTGAAAGACTAGGCACATCAGTGTCATGTGATGAAGCTGAATCGTCCTTCCAACTGAACCCAAAGTTTTTCCTGTTGGTCACACCGAATTGAAGAATCTGGTCGGAAAGGAACTCTATCAGTTTATTCTTTGTCTTATCATGAGCCAGTAATTTATTCATTGGTGTATTTACATTTGTTGTTTCTGGTCCGATTTTGTACTGATTTGGATCTGAGCCATTTTGCTGAATCACTCTCATCTTTCTTTTTAAGAGTGAAAAACCACATTAACCTCACTGTAATTGCTGAATTTTTGACTAATCCATTTGCTGAAGTGTGGAGCCTGTTTCCACAGAGCTAGGCTTGTGGTAAGTGTGAATAAGTGTGAATAAGTGCCATGTGATCAACTATTGCAGCTTTTCCCTGTAATTCATGCTCTTCCAAATCTGCAGGTACTATAGCATTATCTTCATCATTATCTTGGCTGGGTACTGTTTGTATTGATTTTATGGCATCCATAAGTTTGTACTTAGCTAGCCAATGATGCATTCTTCCATCAGCAGCAACTTCAGAAGTGCTGAAACTCGTAGGTACTCAAATTGAACTTTAAATATATGTTAGGCCTGGTTCAAAATAAGGGGCAGATCCAAAGACACGCTGAGTTAGGATATGAATCAGTTCATCATTTTTGCAGTGAGAGGGATTTGTTGAGTTTTGAAACGCTTCTTTTAGTTTCAGAACATTGTTATTATGTTTACCTTTTTCTGTATTACAAAAGCCTATCATTTATCAGTTTCACTTGCAATTCTAGCAAGCTCTGAATTAGCAAGAAAAAATCTATTCCGACCATTCTCGTTAAGTGTTATACCAATAAGTCCTCCGTGCACCTTAAGTTTTTGATTTTGGTGTTCTAAGGCTTTGTCAGCTCCAAGAGCACAAATTGGCACTGAACTTCTGTAAACAACCCAATTCCTCCCAAAAACTGCTTCCAGATTTCTGGATCTTCCGATTCCAAGTTTTCCATCTCTGAAAGGTATAATCCATACATAGTTCAGTCGATTAAATGCAAAGAAGTAGTTCACAAACCCGTGGAGGAATGTCAAGCACAGTGTCCAATCCGATGTTCTCGCAGTATATGTGTACACTAGTCTGAAAACACGTTCTCTGGCCATTCTTGTTGTAGATAGATGATAAAAACTAATGCAGTATGCGCCATTTGAAAATATTTTTTATTTTCAGCTGTAAATCCCCTAGCCAGTTCTTGGAGAAGAGGCTTCACACAGTCTAGTTTTCTTGGATATGCTCCCTCAAACTAGTCAATGCAGAGGTTGTGGTTATGCGAGCTTCAATTGCTCTTCTGATGTGTTTTCCATCAAGGATTTGTTACATTGTGGCTACAGAATAGAAATCACACTCCACCCGTAATTCAGGTATACCAAGTACTTGTATAAGTTCTCCTATTGTTCGCAGCTGAACAATTATAATATGAAGCTCACCAGCTTTCAAAAGCCATTTTCTCTTACAGTCTTCAACAGAAATGTCAAGTTGTTTCAATAGTTTGTAAAGAGCCATGTCAACCTTTCTTTCCACAGCCCATACTGAACTCGTGTCATGTACTAAACTGCTCTCCAATTGCCTCATGACAGTAAGTTGCACTGATGGATTGGTTGGTGACTCTGGAATCATGGGTAGTATGCTACTCTTGAGATAGGTTTCTCATCTACTACGAAGCTGTTATAGCCAGACCACGTTAGAGAGTATTCACCATGTAACTTCTTAGAAAAAACCAAGCAGCTTCATTAAGTACAGCCTCGTTTAGAACGGTCAGGTAGCTCATTTGTTTGCATGAAACTACAGGCAGTGGGCAGCAGGTTTTCCAGTTGGTTGGATTTGGACACACAAGTACTGTTGGAAGAGCAGTGTCAAAGGTATTTTCTGGCCAATCATTTGACGAAGCTAATGACAGTAGTGTAATGGGATCAGACTCTTTCATAGCTTGGTACACAGTTATTACAGTCCCATGAAGTGTACATCTACCGTCTGTAGTGTCTTGAGAGAAGTCAAGGTTGTCAGCTGCACAATGTCTGGTGGGTTATAAACTCCATCATTTCCAACCTTAGAACCTGTTTATAATCACTGCTACAGCCCACACGATGCACAAAGTTTACTAGAAACTGGTGCAGACCAGAGGCAACCTCAAGTGATAAGTCTCTCGTCTGATGAAACTGAGTAGACTTATTGTTTTATACTTGCCTACGAGAAAGACAATTTAACATCAGAATTTGTGACATGTGACAATCTTTCCTTTCCCACCTCCTCGTGTTTTTCCTTTTTCCCTGATGAAATGCTGTTAAGCTCATTTGGAATAATATAAGTGATATCATCTGGAATAGAACCATCAAATGATTCCAACACAAGGTCTCTGATGATGTTTGCAGACTGAAACAAAACATGTAGTTCTCTCATCTTTTTATCACCGTAGCTTTTAGCCTCTTCACTCGTACACTTCATTGAAACACTCTCTGGTTTGTTATGCTGTCTGAGACGAGAAAATTCAATGTCTTTGTCTGACAGCTCTGTCTCAATTGCCTACATAACATCATAGCTGACTCATGCATATTATTTGAAGAACAAATAGACTTGTATGTTTCTGTAATATCTAAATGCGACTATAATGGTAAATAACAAATATAATAGCTTGCTATTTAATCCAGTACTAGAAAGTTCACACAAATAAAATGTGGGACAATCAGATGAAAAATTACATAGTTCTTAAAAAACTCAGATTCCAATTAATATATATCTTTATTGTATATTATATGCAGTACATGGACTGTATGTAAATTGTGGTTATTTTTACTTAGCAATTTTCAATTTGGTATTTTTGTATCCTATACCTTGGTGTGGGTTTTCCAGTTGGGCACAAGCAAATAAATGAATAATTACACGAATAAATAATCTAGGTTATGCTACTGATATTAAAAATGTTTATTTGATAAATTCTTTATATTATTTACAAGAAACTCTAAAAAAACCGGCCACCCATTTTTAGATATATCAGAATATTTTTGTAATTTTGATCCACCACATTGGATCAGAAATTTTTAATTTAGTAATTTTGATACCAGATTCGATATTACATAATGCTCATGACAGGTAGATATCACATAATGTTCATGACAGGTAGATATCACATAATGTTCATGACAGGTAGATATCACGTAATGCTCATGACAGGTAGATATCACGTAATGCTCATGACAGGTAGATATCACGTAATGCTCATGACAGGTAGATATCACGTAATGCTCATGACAGGTAGATATCACGTAATGCTCATGACAGGTAGATATAACACTGTAGCATTGGACGTTATATGGGAGACGCAAAAAAACAAAACAAATAGAAGAGACTTACTGCATTCGCCTGTCGACTGGGCCTGCGGGGAACAACGGCTCAAAACCTCCGGACGAACTTTCACTGACCTGGGAGAACAAGACACTAAGAGCGCATAATGACTGGCAAGCTCAGCCGACGCCCAGGTCTGGCTGGACATGCTCAGTAACAAGTTCCCGTTACTAGAAGGTTCCCGAAGCTCAGCATGCTTGCATATTGTTCCATTTAAGTCCAGAATGTATCCTACCCCTTCTCCTTTCGTCCTCTACTGAGTTTTGTATATATTCTGTTCTCTGTATCGATAACGACACAATTGGGCCTGTGTCATAGCAGGGATAACATAAGCTCCGGCTTTCTGAGACTAAAATGTAAGATCAAAATTCATTCTTGGCTTATAAAACCTTTTTTTATATACTATGATACTTTTCAAAATTCATTTTTCGGCCATTTATTTAAATTAAATCTAAATTTATATCTCATAGTTAGGAACATTTCCTTCTTTTTTTATAACGAGGTCATTGCGCCTTATCAACAGTAATGTCATTTATATTACGATAGTTTCGATAGTTTTGGTCATAATGTATTTAGGAATATTTAATAACTTTCACGGAAACCATTTTCTTGGTCTTGTCATTAATTTATTATGGATTGCTATCTGATATTAGAATTGTAACTTGTGCAAAACTTTTTATGCGCCATTTCTAATGGTTAACTATTTGATATATAAAATTTTGTCATATTGTAATACGCTAATTCTTGAGGGATACCTTTTGATTGCTGAGTTAAGATTGTTTGTTGTCTTTTGCTAATCTCCTTTTATTCTGAGCGAACATTTAATATTAAAAATAGGAAACAAATATTTGATATTAAAAATCTAAAATATTTAATAATTTAGTGTTACTAGAAGGGCGCCTCTTCAAGATAGAGTTATGGTTAACTTCATTGAGTTACATTTTTATGTAATACCGTGTGACTATGTTTATAAAGTCTCTTATTAGTCTCGCGTACACTATACGCATGTTAAGAAAACAAATGTTAACTTTTCTATGGAATATTTTCATAGGTTTCGAGTCATAATGTTGTTTACCTATATTATATTGTATACTCTGAATCAAACTGTTACGCAACTATTGATCGTTACTAATAAATATCGAACTTTCTCGACTTGTTTTGTATCTTTCTGATATATGCCCCATCATTCCCAAGGAAATTCGTCTAATATTTTGGTTTAGTATGAACTTTAGGAAGGCTGCAGTCTCTTGCTGTCTGGTTGAGATAGAGGGTCACATTTATAAAATCCACAAACTGGTTCGAGGGTTGCGAGTTGTGGGACCCCCCCCCCCCAATTTTTTTTAGTTTTTATATTATTATATGTGTTTTGTTGGCATCTGCCCCTTTTGGATGCTACAACACAACGTTCATGGCAGGTAGTAGATATCACACAATGTTCATGACAGGTAGCTATCACGTCATGTTCATGACAGGTAGATATCACGTCATGTTCATGACAGGTAGCTATCACGTAATACTCATGACAGGTAGCTATCACGTAATACTCATGACAGGTAGATTATTATTATTATTATTATTATTATTATTAGCACCGCGTTTTACTACCCATTCGGGTTATACGCACTTACGCTAATGTGTAATGGTAGGGTGATTGTGAGATGAAATGAAGGACCTACAGTTTAACGTGGAATCCGAACCACGGTGGAGGCCTGGCATTCCTCACATTCACAAGATGTCTTGTCAGAGGTGAAGGAAGGGTTTGGTAATCAGATAAATCTTTGCCGGGACCGAGGATTGAACCCCGGCCGCCAGCACAGAAGTCTGACACCTTACCCCTAGACCACCAGGTCACCTAATGCTCATGACAGGTAGATATCACCTAATGTTCATGACAGGTAGATATCACCTAATGTTCATGACAGGTAGATATCTTGTAATGCTCATGACAGGAAGATATCACACAATGTTCATGACAGGTAGCTATCACGTAATGTTCATGACAGGTAGCTATCACGTAATGCTCATGACAGGTAGCTATCATGTAATGCTCATGACAGGTAGATATCACCTAATGCTCATGACAGGTAGATATTACCCAATGTTCATGACAGGTAGATATCATGTAATGCTCATGACAGGTAGATATCACGTAATGTTCATGACAGGTAGCTATCACGTAATGCTCATGACAGGTAGATATCACGTAATGCTCATGACAGGTAGCTATCACGTAATGTTCATGACAGGTAGCTATCACGTAATGCTCATGACAGGTAGATATCACGTAATGCTCATGACAGGTAGATATCACCTAATGTTCATGACAGGTAGATATCACGTAATGCTCATGACAGGTAGATATCACGTAATGCTCATGACAGGTAGATATCACGTAATGCTCATGACAGGTAGATATCACCTAATGTTCATGACAGGTAGATATCACATAATGCTCATGACAGGTAGATATCACCTAATTCTCATGACAGGTAGATATCACCTAATGTTCATGACAAGTAGATATCACGTAATGCTCATGACAGTTAGCTATTATGTAATGTTCATGACAGGTAGATATCACATAATGTTCATGACAGGTAGATATCACGTAATGCTCATGACAGGTAGATATCACGTAATGCTCATGACAGGTAGATATCACGTAATGCTCATGACAGGTTGATATCACCTAATGTTCATGACAGGTAGATATCACATAATGCTCATGACAGGTAGATATCACCTAATTCTCATGACAGGTAGATATCACATAATGCTCATGACAGGTAGCTATCATGTAATGCTCATGACAGGTAGATATTACCCAATGTTCATGACAGGTAGATATCATGTAATGCTCATGACAGGTAGATATCACGTAATGTTCATGACAGGTAGCTATCACGTAATGCTCATGACAGGTAGATATCACGTAATGCTCATGACAGGTAGCTATCACGTAATGTTCATGACAGGTAGCTATCACGTAATGCTCATGACAGGTAGATATCACCTAATGCTCATGACAGGTAGATATCACCTAATGTTCATGACAGGTAGATATCACGTAATGCTCATGACAGGTAGATATCACGTAATGCTCATGACAGGTAGATATCACGTAATGCTCATGACAGGTAGATATCACGTAATGCTCATGACAGGTAGATATCACCTAATGTTCATGACAGGTAGATATCACATAATGCTCATGACAGGTAGATATCACCTAATTCTTATGACAGGTAGATATCACCTAATGTTCATGACAGGTAGATATCAAGTAATGCTCATGACAGGTAGATATCATATAATGTTCATGACAGGTAAATATCACGTAATGCTCATGACAGGTAGCTATCACGTAATGCTCATGACAGGTAGCTATCACGTAATGTTCATGACAAGTAGATATCACGTAATGTTCATGACAGGTAGCTATCACGTAATGTTCATGACAGGTAGCTATCACGTAATGTTCATGACAGGTAGCTATCACGTAATGCTCATGACAGGTAGATATCACGTAATGCTCATGACAGGTAGATATCACGTAATGTTCATGACAGATAGATATCACGTAATGCTCATGACAGGTAGCTATCACGTAATGCTCATGACAGGTAGCTATCACGTAATGCTCATGACAGGTAGCTATCATGTAATGCTCATGACAGGTAGCTATCACGTAATGCTCATGACAGGTAGCTATCACGTAATGCTCATGACAGGTAGCTATCACGTAATGCTCATGACAGGTAGCTATCACGTAATGCTCATGAAAGGTAGCTATCACATAATGCTCATGACAGGTATATATCATCTAATGTTCATGACAGGTAGATATCACGTAATGCTCATGACAGGTAGCTATCACGTAATGCTCATGACAGGTAGCTATCACGTAATGCTCATGACAGGTAGCTATCACGTAATGCTCATGACAGGTAGCTATCACGTATTGTTCATGACAGGTAGCTATCACGTAATGCTCATGACAGGTAGCTATCACGTAATGCTCATGACAAGTAGATATCACACAATGTTTATTACAGGTAGATATCACCTAATGTTCATGACAGGTAGATATCACGTAATGCTCATGACAGGTAGATATCACCTAATGCTCATGACAAGTAGATATCATCTAATGTTCATGACAAGTAGATATCATCTAATGTTCATGACAGGTAGATATCATGTAATGCTCATGACAGGTAGATATCACCTAATGCTCATAACAGGTAGATATCACCTAATGTTCATGCCAGGTAGATATCACATATTGCTCATGACAGGTAGATATCACCTAATGTTCATTACAGGTAGCTATCACGTAATGCTCATGACAGGTAGATATCACCTAATGTTCATGACAGGTATTTATCACGTAATGCTCATGACAGGTAGATATCACCTAATCTTCATGACAGGTAGATATCACATAATGCTCATGACAGGTAGATATCACGTAATGCTCATGACAGGTAGCTATCACGTAATGCTCATGACAGGTAGCTATCACATAATGCTCATGACAGGTAGATATCACGTAATGCTCATGACACGTAGCTATCACGTAATGCTCATGACAGGTAGCTATCACGTAATGCTCATGACAGGTAGCTATCATTTAATGTTCATGACAGGTAGCTATCACGTAATGCTCATGACAGGTAGCTATCACATAATGCTCAAGACAGGTAGATATCACGTAATGCTCATGATAGGTAGATATCACATAATTCTCACGACAGTTAGAAATCAGGTAGAGTTCATTCAGGATAGGTTTTTACCTGGATGACAGTTCTAAAATCATATGTTTAAGTTTTGGGTTGCCAACACTTGTAAAAGATCACAGTTTTGTTATAAATGTAAAAATCTTTAATTACCTGTTATATATTGCATTTAAAATAACATAAACCTAAGTTTTCTAATACTATATCATTACTTTTAATAATTACTTTTTATCCAACTTGAATCAATATTTTAAACATGATTAAAAATATTTATTCTCCGTTTTTGGATGTTATCTATGATGTGTAATATAGTGGATACATCAATACTGTTTGATTCAGGCATCGTATTTACTTGGAAAAGAGAAAATAATTGTCATTTTTTTATATATAATAAATGATTTTATGATTATTTTATCGTATTTCAAAATATTTAACTGAATAAAATATTTTCATCAACTGCATGGGTGCATCAGTGTAAAAAAACTTGTTTACTGTCATGTTCAACCACATGTTTTAAATTCGTCGATCACCATTTTGAAGCTATGTTTGTTAGAAGTTTTTATGAAAGTGGTGTGACTTAATTTTTTAAAGTGGAATAAAACAATAACTAGGCTTTGTGTCTGACCTCAAATAAATATATAACAGGGTTCCTACGCTCTGGAAAGTCAGGGAAAGTCAGGGAAAAAAATAATAGTCAGGGAAAGTCAGGGAAGCTTTAAAAAGGTCAGGGAAAGTCAGGGAAATGACAATTCATGTCTTCATGTCACACTTAGAAAAAACAAAGAAAATATTTTTTCTATTTACTGTGTCATAAGCCACTGCCCCAATGAAGAAAGCTGAGGGGCACTTACCATGCTCAAACTTGCCCTAACACAAGTTTTGGTAGCATTTTATTTCAGAATGTGAACGCAGTGGTCTCCTAGCCTGCACATGACAATTCTTTTAACTTTAGTGATCACTTGTTTTTGTTCTTGTTCAAGGTTTGTCATCGTTATAGTTTGATACAGTGCACCAGGACTGATTAGACTACACCAGCAATGTCTAACAAAAAACCCGTTTTTAACCAGCTCTGGCTAAGCCCAGACCATTTTCCTGAATTCTCATACTGGATAAGTGGTGTTGAAAGTAATAAGCTGCAGGCATTTTGTAAAGTGTGCAAAAAAATTATAAACTTAAGTAATATGGGAAAGCAAGCATTAGCTTCCCATGCAAAAGGACCAACTCATATCAAAACTCTTGAAACTTTGACAAATCAACGCTCTCTGTTGACTTTTTTTTTCAAAAAAGTCAAGTGATTCAGGTTCATCGAGCTCCCCAGTTTCAAGAGAATCTCTGGCACACAAAGACATTCTACCTAGTGATGATTCTGCTGGTTGCTCGAAGAGTTTTTCTGTTTCATCGAAAATCGTAACGTCGCAGAAGGAAGCTGTTGCTAAAAGTGAAATTAGTGTAGTGCCTCAAAGAAACCATAACACTTTTGTTATAAAAGATGATATAACTAAGGCGGAAGTCATTTGGGCTATGCAAGTTGTTGACAAAAAAATGTCTTTCAATTCGTGCAATAATTTAAGTACAATTTTTCAATTGATGTTTCCCGAGTGTTCCATTGCCAATGCCTTTACCCTTGGTGGAGACAAGGCTGCATACTTCATTGTGCATGGCTTGGCTCCATTCTTTCATAATAATTTACTGGACCGCCTAAAATCATGTAACAACTTTGTAATTTGTTTTGATGAGGCATTGAATAAAGTTATTCAAAGAGGACAGATGGACATTGTAATTAGATTCTGGGACAAGGAAAATCATAAAGTCATCAGTCGTTACTTAAACAGTGTGTTTTTCGATAGGAGCACTGCTGAAGAATTACTGAAGCATTTTCTGGATGGTATTTCTCCTCTTCCACTCTCTAAGTTGATACAAGTGTCAATGGATGGCCCAAATGTCAATTTAAAGTTTATAACACTTCTTCCAGGAACACCTCAAATCTGTAACAGACAATGAAGTATGTAGTTTGCTAAATCTGGGAACATGTGGGCTTCATGTTGTTCATGGTTCCTTGAGAACAGGAGTAGAGTCTGTTGATTGGGATATAAGTAGCTTATTACGTCACATGTACTACCTGTTCACTGACTCTCCAGCTCGTCGAGCATTGTTCACCCAGTTGACAGGGTGTACAACTTTTCCATTGAAGTTCTGTGGTGTGCGTTGGTTAGAGAATGCGAAGTGCTTTCAAAGGGCATTACAAATTTGGGACCATGTTATTAAGTTTCTCAAAGAAGCAAAACTTCCTAAAACAAAACCTGTAGAGACACTGAAAAGAGCAGCCTGTGATCCATTCCTAAAGTGTAAACTAGCTTTCTGCAAGACAATTGCAGATGAATGTCAGCCTTTCCTGCAACGGTTCCAGACATCAAAACCAATGACTCCATATCTTTTTGAAGCTGTAGAGAAACTTCTAAGATACCTTATGAATCGTTGTGTGAAACCTGATCTTATGAAGTGCACGGGTCCAAAGTTACTGTCTATTGACACAAAAAAATCAGAAAATTTGATCCTTAGCAAAAATATTGATATAGGATTTGCAACAAAACGTTTGTTAGGAGAAACTGCGATCACAGTAACAGAAAGACAAAAATTAGAATTTATACATGAGTGCCGCAGTATGTTAACCACCATGATTGCAAAACTACAAGAAAAAAGTCCCTTAAAACAGAAAGCTGTGAGAGGTTTGTCTTCATTGGATCCTTGTGTTATTCAACATTCACCTCAACTGGCCCAGAAGAGATTTTCTTTTCTTTTGGAGGAACTCAACCATGCCAACATCATAAATGATGTTCTGGCTGAAAATGCCAAGAAAGAATACTTGCATTTTTGCAACCTCAAAAAATCTGAGCTTCAAGAAATATTTCGTCCTTGTGATCAGTTTAGTGATGAAGTAGGACTTGACACTATTTATGGTAGCTTTCTAATAGGAGAAGCAAACTACAAACATCTTTGGGAAGTAATAAAGATTTGCCTTGTCTTGTCGCATGGGAATGCAACTGTTGAAGGTGGTTTTTCAGTCAATAAATCTTTACTGGTTGAAAACATGCATGAAAAGACAGTCATTGCACAGCGTCACATTCATGATGAGATACAAGAAGCAGGAGGGATTAAAAATATACACATTAGCAAAAAGATGTTGGATTACGTGAGAGGTGCTCGGAAACGCTATCATGAATACTTAGAGATGAAGAAGCAAGAAAAAAGTGAAAAAGACAAGAAGAAGGCAGAAAAGAGGAAATTAGATATACAAGTTAAAGATTTAGAAGGAGAAAGAAAAAAATTAATGATGGCAACTGAAGAGAAACGAGAAGCAATAGACGTGGAGTTGCAAGAACTGAAGAAGAAGCAAGCTTCACTTTATTAAATATAACATAGTTTCTTATTGTATGACTATAGTGATAATTTTAATAAAAATAAAATTGACTTGAGACATGTATAATATGAAAGCAGACAGAGTTCCTGTTGTAAGCTATTCAGTTCAGGAAATGTACAGTTTAGGTAAAATAAAACTGTAATGATACCAAACTCTTTAGTATGTTCTTAGTGGCCTGTTATTTAATACGTATTTCTGCACATGATACCAAAGGGAATCAAGTTTGTTACAAATTTTTGATAGGGATTATTTTTCCATCATTTTCCCTCAACTGATTGGCAAGATGTCTGCTTTCTTATTCTTCCATGAGAGGTGAGGCAAGGTCGGCTGTAAGGGGGGAGGAGGCCGAAATAAATTTATTTAAATTAATATTTTCACGTGTATAGTACCGTAAAGTTATAATGGAAATTTTATGAGAAATTGGTCAGGGAACTTGGGAAAATAGTCAGGGAAAAGTCAGGGAGAATATTTTTACAAATACTGTAGGAACCCTAATAAATAATATTGACCTAAATTACTGTGGTTAACTATCACATTCATATATTACCATTTGTTTTCATTACAGTTATCCAAAGTGACGGATGTCAGCTGTTGGCATAGTGATACACTAGGGACTAATTCTAGTAATATTTTGAGCTGTCATCTAAGTAAACTAACTATAACACACACAGCAGGTAGATATCATATAACACTCATGACAGTTGGATATCAAATAACACTCATGACAGCTGGATATCACATAACACTCATGACAGATGAATATCACATAAAAATCATGACAGGGATATCACATAACACTCATGACAGGTGGATATCAAATAACACTCATGACAGCTGGATATCACATAACACTCATGACAAATGAATATCACATAACAATCATGACAGGGATATCACATAACACTCATGACAGGTGGATATCAAATAACACTCATGACAGCTGGATATCACATAACACTCATGACAGATGAATATCACATAACAATCATGACAGCTGGAATAAAAAAACACTCATGACAGGTGGATATCAAATAACACTCATGACAGATAATAAAAAACACATAACAATCATGACAGATGAATATCACATAGTAATCATGACAGGTGGATATAACATAACACGCATGACAGGTGGATATCAAATAACACTGATGACAGCTGGATATCACCAACACTCATGACAGATGAATATCACATAACAATCATGACAGGTGGATATCACATAACACTCATGACAGGTGGATATCAAATAACACTCATGACACCTGGATATCACATAACACTCATGACAGATGAATATCACATAACACTCTTGACTGCTGGATATCACATAACACTCATGACAATTGAATATCACATAACAATCATGACAGGTGGATATAACATAACACTCATGAAAAGTGGATATCAAATGACACTCATGACAGCTTGATATCACATAACACTCATGTCAGATAAATATCACATAACACTCATGACAGATGAATATCACATAACAATCATGACAGGTGGATATCACATAACACTCATGAAAGATGAATATCACATAACAATCATGGCAGCTTGATATCAAATAACAGTAATGACAGGTGGAGATCAAATAACATTTATGACAGATGAATATCACATAACACTCATGACAGCTGGATATCACATAAAACTCATGACAGATGAATATCACATAACACTCATGACAGCTGGATATCACATAACACTCATGACAGATGAATAAAACATAACAATTATGACAGGTGGATATCACATAACACTCATGACAGGTGGATATCACATAACACTCATGACAGGTGGATATCAAATAACACTCATGACAGATGAATATCACATAACAATCATGACAGCTGGATATTAAATAACACTCATGACAAGTAGATATCAAATAACACTCATGACAGATGAATATCACATAACAGTCATAACATATGAATATTACATAACACTCATGACAGGTGGATATCACATAACACTCATGACAGGTGGATATCAAATAACACTCATGACATCTGGATATCACATTAAACTCATGACAGCTGGATATCACATAACACTCATGACAGATGAATATAACATAACAATAATGACAGCTGGATATCACATAATACTCATGACAGGTTGATATCACATAACACTCATGATAGCTGGATATCACATAACACTCATGGCAGATATATCACATAACAATTATGACAGATGAATATCACATAACACTCATGACAGCTGGATATCACATAACACTCATGACAGATGAATATCACATAACAATCATGACAGGTGGATATCATGTAACACTCATGACAGGTGGATATCACATAACACTCATGAAGGATGAATATCACATAACAATAATGACAGGTGGATATCACATAACACTCATGACAGATGAATATCACATAACACTCATGACAGGTGGATATCATGTAACAATCATGACAGATGAATATCACATAACAATCATGACAGGTGGATATCACATAACACTCATGGCAGGTGGATATCACATAACACTCATGGCAGATGAATATCACATAACACTCATGACAGGTGGATATCACATAACACTCATGACAGGTACATATCAAATAACACTCATGAAAGCTTGATATCACATAACACTCACTACAGATGAATATCACATAACAATCATGACAGCTGGATATCAAATAACACTCATGACAGGTGGATATCACATAATACTCATGACAGGTGGATATCACATAACACTCATGACAGGTGGATATCACATAACACTCATTACAGGTGGATATCAAATAACACTCATGACAGCTGGATATCACATAACACTCATGACATATGAATATCACATAACAATAATGACAGGTGGACATCACATAACATTCATGACAGGTGGATATCAAATAACACTAATGACAGCTGGGTATCACATAACACTCATTACAGATGAATATCTCATAACACTCATGACTGGTGGATATCACGTAACAATCATGACAGATGAATATCACATAACAATCATGACAGGTGGATATCACATAACACTCATGAATGGTGGATATCACATAACACTCATGTCAGATGAATATCACATAACAATCATGACAGGTGGATATCACATAACACTCATGACAGGTGGATATCAAATAACACTCATGAAAGCTTGATATCACATAACACTCATTACAGATGAATATACCATAACAATCATTACAGATGAATATTACATAACAATCATGACAGGTGGATATCACATAACACTCATGACAGATGGATATCACATAACACTCATGACAGATGAATATCACATAACAATCATGACAGGTGGATATCACATAACACTCATGACAGATGGATATCACATAACACTTCTGACAGATTAATATCACATAACACTCATAACAGATGAATATCACATAACAATCATGACAGGTGGATATCACATAACACTCATGACAGCTGGATATCACATAACAATCATGACAGGTGGATATCACATAACACTCATGACAGGTGGATATCACATAAAACTCATGACAGATGGGTATCAAATAACACTCATGACAGCTAGATATCACATAACACTCATGACAGATGAATATCACATAACATTCATGTCAGATGAATATCACATAACAATCATGACAGGTGGATATCACGTAACACTAATGACAGGTGGATATCACATAACACTCATTACTGATGAATATCACATAATAATCATGACAGGTGGATATCACGTAACACTCATGACAGATGAATATCACATAACACTCATGAGAGATGAATATTACATAACACTCAAGACAGCTGGATATCACATAACACTCTTGACAGATGAATATCACATAACATTCATGACAGGTGGATATTATAACACTCATGACAGATGAATATCACATAACAATCATGACAGGTGGATATCAAAATAACACTCATGACAGGTTGATATCATATAACACTCATGACAGATGAATATCACATAACAATCATGAAAGGTGGATATCACATAACACTCATGACAGGTGGATATCACATAACACTTCTGACAGATGAATATCACATAACACTCATAACAGATGAATATCACATAACAATCAAGACAGGTGGATATCACATAACAATCATGACAGGTGGAT
>JBCFYV010000024.1:1210023-1234366 GCA_039000515.1 Timema cristinae
TTAAAAAAAAACAACTTGTATTAAGGAGAAAAAATTAGTATGTATTAAGAAAACAAAATGTTTTTAAAAATATTTGGGGAAAAATATTAAAATTAAATTTTTTTCCTTATGTGTGTCCTTTTTTCCCTTTTGGGTTTTTACTTTCCCTGTAAAGTAGTTTTGCTTCGACATGTTTCGATGCCTAGGGGCATCATTTCAAGCTAAAGGGAAAAAGAGAAAAAAAAAAAAAAAATAATAAAAATACATTTTGCTTAAACCACGCCCTAACCATTAATTTTTTATACTAAAAGTTAATAAAGGTAGAATATTAGAGAGGTTAAAGATATATAGTTTTATTTTAATTACCATGTTTGGGGGAGAGAATGAGTGTTTATTAATGGTAGAGGAAACTAAAGTAGAATAGACAAACATGTGTATTTTAAAATAAAAACCCGAATTGATTGGAATAAACAGATAAAAAATCAAAGAAAAAAAATTTTTTAAGGGTTTGGTTATATGTGTTGAGTTTAAGCGGGGAAATTTTTAAAAATTAGATAGTTTTTATTTGGACAAAATTTTAAATTTTTAAGATAAAAAAAAAAAAAAAAGGGGATTTTTGGGTTTTGGAAAAAAAAATTGCCCAATTTAATACCCTTATCACAATATTTAGTCCAAAGACATGCATGTAATAATTTTACCAAATATCTTTCAATTTGAATTTTTTAACCTTATAATTGATGTTTTTTACCTAATATTCAAAATTAATACTTTTTGGAAACATTAATATAGTTCTTCAAAAAAATTTTTAAAAAAAATTTTTCCAAAATTTTTACATTGTTCCTTACTTTTTTTTTTTAAAAATGTTTTCAAAAATTTTTTTAAAATTTTTGTTAAACATGTTTTCCCTCAACTGGTTTAAAAATTATTTAACTTTTGGGATTTTTCAAGGAAAATGAAACCCATTATTGTGTAATAATCAAAAATTTGTCCATTTAGCCACCTTAATTAAGCCAACCTATATATTACTAAATTAAAAATTAAAATTTTTTACTGTTTTTTTTCCACTTGTTTGAGTTATGCCTATTTTTAATTCTTTAATTGTATTGGTAGGGGGAAATTTAAAAATTTAAAGAAATTGAACCCACATTTCTGTAAAACGACAGAGAGAACCCAAATTAGGAAAAAACACCCAAAAACTATTCTGTTAGGATTTGAACCATGACCTCATGATAAGTACCTTTAGTTCTAGGTGCCCTAAATTTCTATGCTATTTTTAAAAGCTATGTCTGCAAACACTATTTTTGTATGGGAATTTTTTTTTTTCAATTGAAGTCTGAGGTTGGTTGGAAACCCCTGCAATTTTGGCTTTTTTTTGGGCTAGGTTTGGGTTTTAAAGATTGTTTCCAAAGGGGTTTGATCTCACTTTTTTTGTTGTAAAAATGTGTTCTTTTTTTTTTAAATTGTGTAAAAAATTTTAAATGAATGAAAATTTTTAAAATCAAAAAAAGAGGGCTTACATCGGGGGATGGACTTCAGAGAAGTCGGGGGAAAGAGTGCTTGTTTTTTGTTTTTGGGTTTCTTGGTCTAGTTTGGAACAATATTCTTTGGGTCATTAGGTTGATCATCCATTACTTTTTGTTGGTCTCCTCTTCTCTTCTTTGAGCCATAGCATTTTTTGGGGATAAACCCTGAATCTCTTGTGATTATGTTTTTCCCTTATTTGGGGCATCCATATTCTACAAGTTTTCGAAATTTCGGGAATATCCGAAAAAAAAATTTTTTAATCTGCCCCGGAAGAAAATTTTTCTTTGCCATTTTTTTTTGTTGTTTTTCCAAAACGAAGGTTTTGTTCCCCAAATACACGAAGATGTCAAAACTGTTTGGGAAATTTTTCCTACCCATTTCAAAAAAGGGTTTGTTTTCCCCTTTAAGGGTCTTTGAGGGGGACCTTTTAGAGGTAGTTTGCTGGGGGGAATTGCCTCAGCCAAAATGGGCGGGGGGGCGTTTGACTCCAAAATGAGACTTTTGGGGTTTTTTCAAGTAGGGTTCTATTCATCCTTTCTGATAACCCCCTTTTATTTTAAGGGTTTTTCGATGTGGGAAAAGCCGCCTCTGAATTCCCATTCTTTTAGAAAAATCTCAAATTCTTTGTTGGGAGTATTTGAGGGGTCCTTATCAGATTTCAGAAATTTAATTTTGGGTTTTTTGTAAAATTCGTCACCTCATTTTTAAATAATTTGAAAACTTCTAGAACTTCATTTTTTGTTTTAGGATATAAACTTGGGATGCAGCGCATTTTCTCATCCGTAAAGGTTACAAAATATCTTGAAACCACAGGGGTATTCCAACAAGCATGGGGCCACAAACATCCGATGCACTATTTCTAAATCTTCGAGGTTTTCTGGAACTTCTCTCTGTAGAAAAGGAAGCCAGGTCAATTTTCCTTTCTATACAACCACCCACAATCACTCAGTGTATCACTCTTTTTGAAATCTAAGCCTTCCATTGTTTCATTTTTGCACGCCAAACTTTAAATTACTCATTTAAATGAGTAAATTATATATGCCACTTTTACTATTTCATGTTGTCTTCACTCAATGCAGTATTATTCATTTACTTTTACAGCCTTATAAATCAACATAATTATCGGCCCTTTTGAACTTGTTTGTGCTTCTAGTAAGTGAACTACGAGTTGCCTTGAGATCTGTCACTAATGTGATTTGTTCTTGCTGTTATAAACCAGATCTCTTCAAATCTCATTTATCAGTACCTTTAGATACAGATGGTCTAGAGAAGAGAGATTTGGGGTCACCGACTTATTACAAAACAATCTGAAATCTTGACTTTGGTTTTGACTCAGGCAAGTCTCAGCGTGTAAAATAGAAGCTGTTTGATTTCAGAGGCCACTCGTATTAGAAGGCTACCTCCATATTCAGGGGATTGATTAAAGTCCAGAAAATCCTCTCTTTTGTTACACATAATCCGTGAATGCACATAAGGATTCGATTCCCAGACTCACATGAATTATAAGAAAGGCCACTGTTGCCGTCCTATTTGAAAGTTGACTCCTTTTTTATTGGCTGTCATGTCATCTCACGGCCTTTGACCTCAAACATATTACATTTGTCGGCATTTTATATTTAATTTGAGAGGTTGAGGGAACATTTGGTAGTTGCTTTGAAAATACCACCTGGACAATCTTTGTTTACATTTGATTTTCTTAAAGAGTTTTTTTGATGAAAAGATTCATCCGAGGTTGTCAATATCATTATTGCTTCTGGCTTCAAACTCTTTAATGGTTTGATTTCCCAAAGTCCTCTGGGGTAGGCTAAGTTATCCCTGAGATCTCTATGTGCCTACATGGGTTCAGGATGAATCTCCAGTGATACAATAATTTCCCAGATATAACCGATTTTCATAGAAAAATTTTCCCCGAAAAACCATAAGCACTATCAAATATCATTGAATATTTTATTTGAGGCTGAAAGCGGAAGCAGAAGATTACTTGCCTACTTCCAGATCGTTTGGAAGATTCCAAAATTCAAACATGTTTTAGTCATAGTTATTTTTATAGTAGCTTACCTTAAGAAAATCGATGTCTTCAGAAATGCAACCTTCCATTTCATTGTGTGCCCAATCTACATATTTGTTATAAATTGTGCCAGTAAGGCAGTTCGCCAGAGGGCTTGCTTGGTAGCTTTATTTTGAGAAGCATATAACAAAGCGCATAACAAATACAAAAAATGTCATAAAAAGTTATATATTTGGCCTTTAGCTCAGAAACTATCTGGCTTACCTAGACCATAAATATATTGCCACAAACATATGATTATTTTTATCTTTTGCTATAGAACATTAAATTCACACCCTAAAAAATTTGCTATTTCTTAATCTCTCACATTGTTGCTTAGGATGATACAACATTTGGAAGAATTCACGCTTCTGTAAAATTCTTTTCATGGGTAGAACGAGAGTTAACATTTGTTTTTAATATTAAACCATACCTAGATAAACTATGATAATCAATTTGTGTTAAAGCGGACTTGAAGAAAATTAAGTTTTTCTCTTTTTTTCCTCATCAGGTAATCTACCCTTAATTTTAGGGCTCAATATCTATTCTCCCAAAGTGTTTATGATCCTTTGTCCTATATATTATATAGTACGCGGAGGGAAGGACCTCCTAACTAAAGTATTACAATAAACATGTTACATACCAGTGTGCGCTATAAATAAACTAAAATTATGGCAGGCAGGTGCAAATCTCTAACTCAACATAACAATTAAGACGTTCTGGACATATTCCAAATTGGGACTCCCAGTAAATTGGGGTTGAGGGGGAAAGGTTAAAATATCAGAAAAATACTTTTAGGTGTGTTTGAAAATTTAAATTTGGTTGACAGGTTGAAGAACAAACTTCATATATACCAATAGTGTCATTAATAAATATTGTCTATTGTTTATTTGTGATTTAGAGTAATGATTCGGATGAGTGTGGATTAGAGGAGAGTGGGGGGTAAAATGTTCCATAGAACCACCCAAATAGTACAGAAAACATACAATACAGAACATTTTGTTGGTTAGGTTAGCGGTGCATAGCTATAGATTGTTTTCAATCTACTTCATTTTTGTTTCTTTACGAGATAGTAACGATATTAAAACTAACTTTTTTGGTAGATTTATTGCAACAATGCCACCTCACGTAAAAGTGCCGCACTGTTTAACATGTTAATCAGTTGCGCATTTTATTTATTGTATATTTTTTCGTTATTTCTATGATTTTGCTTAGTTACCAGGTTTCTTGTATTGGTGTTGTTATTACGCATATGAGTAAATTTCTTAACTATTGTATTTGGTGTTCATTGTGACAATATTATCACAGCCGAAGCAAATTCAGATGCTAGGGCCGGAGAATAAAAAAAAAACTCCTCGCCTCATATATGTCTGAAACTGTGTTTTTGGTGTTTTAGGTGATTTGATAGGGAAAAAAAGTATTTTACCCCCCTTTAAAAATGAAAAACCCCCGGGGGAAAACCCCTAATTGTTAATAAGTTTTGGGGAAATTTTATAAAGCTCTCTGTATATTATAATATTTCTTTTTTAAGATTTTTTGCAATGTAAAATCATTATTATAGATTGAAACATATGTATAAAAAAAATTTTAAATTTTAAAATTTAAAAAAATGGTTGCTTTATAGTTATTGGGGAAACATTGAAAAAGGGTTTTTATTTAGGGTGTGACAAACCCCCCTCTGAAAGACTGGATTGCATATTAATTTTGTTTTTAAAGAAATATGAAAGTAGGGGAAATTAAATATTTTTGGCTAATTTTTTTCCCAAATTTTTTAAAGATGATCAAATTTTTTTTAAAAAATTCTGACAAACCCATGATATATAATAAATTAGTATTTTGAATTCTTTTTCCCTTAACCCCCAGAACTACAGCTTATAAGTAGGGGCCTATAAAAAGGGAAAAAATTTCATTAAATGTAAAAGTAAAACTAATTTTAAAAGGCATAAAGGTTTGACTCATAAAAAAAAATTGGGTTTGTTAGGTGCACAGTGAGATATTTTAAAATTAAAAGAGCTAGCTATCCCTCCTGGGAAAAATTGTCAAAATGGAGATCCTCTGTCCGGGCCACCATAAAAAAAAGGGCAAAGGAAGCTGGGAAAATTTTAAAGTTTAATCCCCTTCTTACCCTCCAAAAAATGTGTGCGAGTACCTTAACGACTTAAATTTTTCCCTGGGGCTCCCAAAATATGTTTTGGGTTTTCCAAAAAAAATAGGAAAAAAATGAGGGGCTGGCTTCCCCCCCTTTACTCCCCCGATACATGGTTGGAACCCCTGAAACCGCAACAGCTGGGGTATTCAACCATTTGATCCGAAAACCCTTTTGTTCTTCTTTTTTTATATTTAACTTGTAAATGTTTTAAAGGGCTAGAGCCACTTCTTTCCCCTCACCCCCGATGGCTGTCCCTCCCCGGACTGTCCCTACAAGGGGTGGGGAACGGATTCTCGGGACGCGGGAGGAAAGGAAACAACCCAAAGTGATGGCTGTGGTTTGGGAAACAACCCGGGAGGGTTAAACGCCGCCTTGGGAGGTCGGGGAGATGCCCCCAACGAGAAGGGGTAGTGCCAGCCACCCTGTAGACCCCAGCCGTCCCCAGGGGCCACAGGGAATTCCAGGCCTCTTTTAAAAAGGAGAACCTGGGCGTCCGCCCTATTTCGTTGGGTGCTGGTCGCGGGGCTAAGTGTCAAGTCAAGCTTCCCCCCTTTCAAAATTAAAGGTTTTGGGTTTTTTGAATTCATTTTTGGGGTTTTGTTCCTGGTAGTGGCCTGCAAAAACTAAGGTTGTCGGAAAAAAATTTTTAAAACAGACATCTGGGAAAAAGTTTGATTTTTGGGTGGGGGTAGGCAGGTGCATTCCAGGCAAAAATTGATAAACCCCAAAATTAGATAATTACGAAAATTTCCCCTCCGGGTTTAAAAAAATAAAAAAATTACTTTTTATTTGCTCAAAAATTCAATGTTTACACTGGAAAAAAAAAAAGGGTTTTTTTTTCACAAAGGGGAAAAAAGGCCAAATTTGCATAAATTCAAAAAATTAATTAATAGGTATATTAAAATCTTTTCATTACAAATATAGACATTTATTTGACATAAAAGTTAAAAAAGAAAACATACACTGCAAAATTTTTAGAAAGTTAGGGGTTTTCTCGCCCTTCCGCTCCACCTCAAGACTTTTTACCAAGCCTTTAGACCCAATTGTTATTTTTTTACAATAGTGCTGGAAGTTTTTCTTGATTTTATACCCCAAATTTTTCCCCTTTAAAGGTATAAAATTTTGGGGTGCTCCTGAAAAAAATAGGGGGTGGCCCTTTGTTTAGTTCATACTCATTTAACACCCTATTTAGAATAGTGTTTTCCCCAAAAAATTATTTTGAAATTTGGATAACTAGAAATATTTAGAGTAGTCCCCCCTTTGGAAAATTTTTTAAAAATTTGGGGGAACCCCCTTTTAAAAGCTTTTTTAAGCTGTGCCTAAACCCAAATTTTTTTTTTGAAAATTTTGGGAAAATGCCCCTAGGAGGTATTTAGAATTTTTTCTTCACCTGTTTTTTTTTTTTCAAAATTTAGATGCCTTTTGGAGCTATTTGAAGTGGTCTTTCCACCAACAATTTTTTAAAAAATTTTAAAGATGTGGTTAAGAAGTATTTGGAAACGGTCCTCCTTTTTTGGGTTTTTTTTTTTTTCTTATTATCCCCAGGCTATGAAAAGATTCAGAGTTGGAAAGTTTTGGTATTATCCTTCAAAATCTTTTTATCCCCCGAAAATATAAAGGGGCCCAAAAAACCCAAAATCCCACCTGGGCATAAGATTTACCTTGGGGCCCCCCCCTTGGTTAAGGGGTATAGAGAATGTAAAAAAACAAAATAAATAAATTATTCCCTTTTCAGTGGGGCAAAAGGATTTAAATTTGTCAGATGGGTGAAACCCCCAAAACCCCAAATCGCCATAAAGAAGATTTTTGAACATTTAAAATGTAGGGGGGGGGGGGCTGGGGGAAAAAATAGCCCGGGGCCCCTTTACTTTTCCCCAAAAATTAAAAAATTTTCAACCACTTATCCCCTATGGTAAAACATTTGAAATTTGGCGAAATATTTTGAGAAAACCCCAAAAATTAAATTTGAAAATTTTAAAGTTTAAAAGCTGGATGAAAAATTTTTAAAAATCTAAAAAGTGGGAATCAAAATAAATTTGGGAAAGGGGGGAGTATTTTATCTCCCCCCAAAAATTAAAATTTAAAAAAAATTTTTTTTTTTTTTGCAGGGGAAAAAATTTTGGCAAATTTTTAAAAATTAGTAAAAAATTACCCCCCCCCAATAACAAAAAGTGGGAAAGTTTTTTAATTTTTAAGATTGGGGGGTTGGGGAAAGGGGTGAAAGGGGGCAGGGGAAAAGAAGGGGTAAAAATTTCCCCAAGTAATTTTAAAAAATTTTCTTGATAGGATGGACTTTTGTATTGTCGGATGGAAAACTAACCCCAAAAACCAAGTATTATCTTAAAGGAGTCCCTATTGTTAGCTCATGGTTGTACGAGGAGGAGTCTTTTTAATGCTGCGCTGGATGTTGGATGGTTGGAGTCATTATTAAATTTTGTCGGGACATGTCACGAACACAAAATATAAGTTTTAAACAATTTATGCCCAAAAAAAAACCACCATCCACACTACATGTGAAAGGAGAAATTAATATTTCTTCAACTGTTTGAACATTGGGCAAATTTAATTTTTAGGGGGAAAAATTATACTGTGTTGGTTTAATTTATATTAATTACTCTTTTATAATGTTTAAGACCCGGAAAAAAAAAAAATCCGGGTTTTAAGGGCACATCTTTTTTTTACATTTTATATATTCAGCCCTTTCCCGCCCCGCTTTAAACTCCCTTTTCGATCTCTGTGGTCGGGGGTTTTTGGTTTTCCCCCCTTAAGACCTGATGTATCTAGGTTCAAACCCAGCCGGGTCAATGGGATTTTTTTGAGCCATAAAAATTTGTGCACAACTTCCTTCAGAGGTGTGTAAAGCCGTCGTTGTGGGTGTAAAAAATCCTGGGAAGGTATGTGAAAAAAAACCTTTCTCAGTTTAAAAAAATGGGTTTTGGGCCCTTTTGTGGGTTGTTCATAGAAATTCTTGTGTGCTGATATAAAAAAAATCAGTTCAGAGGGTTAAATAAATACCAAAATTTTTTCTCTTTTTCTGATTTTAATAAGCATTCCTGTTGATTTTTTCCCCCCTGGGGAATTTTTTTGTTTTCAAATTGGTACTCGTGGACAGTGCACCCCGCCCGGTGAATGGAGAAAATACATTTGGAATTTTTGTTTCATGCTACCTCAACTGTTTTCAAAATTTTAAACCCCAAGTCTGTGGCTAAACCTTTTCCCCCGGCGAGCCCTTATGTTTTCAAAAGGGCTATCAACTTAAAATATATACTATACTTAATTTTGTCATTTAAAAGGGGGGAATGTATCTATGAGTCAAAAAAAAAGGGGAAAGGCACAAACTTTAAATTTGTGATGGAAGTCATTATGTTACAATTTTTCTGACCATGAAGCTGCTGACTAGCCCTTTGCCTCTGGGGATTAAAAGATCACTGCCAGATCAAGAACATTACAGAGATATCCTGAGTCATACTGGGGCAATCTTACTCTCGGGCCAAAACACTTGCCCCCCCTTAGTATCAAGTCATTTTTAAAATTTAAAAATTACTGGGTGCTTACAAAAAACAAAATAAATAAATACTTTGAAATGTTCCATCAACAAAAACGGACAAAAGCAAGTTTTTTCTTAATTAAAACAAAAAAATACATTTCTTAAATTTCTGATTAAAAATATTTAAAAAAACAAAAAATTTGAGTTATATTAAAATTAAAATATCAAAAATTTTGTTTAAATTTGTTATGAAAAATTTAATTTGAAAACACCCTTTGATATTTATGTACATTTAGAAGGCAATTTTAAAAGAAAAACATTTGGGTGTTTTTTTTTTTTTACACCGCGTTTACCCCCTTTGGGGTTATATGTTTTAATACAATTTTACGCTAATGGTTAAAAATTGGGAAGGTTTTTAAGGGGAAATGAAACCCCTTGGCGGGAAAGGGAGGGAAACCTTTAGAAAAACCCCCCCCATTTCCCCGCCCGAGTTTCAACCTCGATCCCCCCGCCCTCAGCATGACTCAACACAAAACACGTTAGTTGCCAATAGCATTGGGTGTAGTAACCCCGGGTTTTATCTGTGACCAACCTTTATTCAACAAACAGTTTGCTCAGTTGTTGTCTGCTCATTAAACAAAGAGCTATCCATGTGTAGTGGGAAGTAGTTGGCAGTTTATAGTACAAAGACACCTGCTTCTATGATCAAATGGTCTAAGGTTCACTTTAAAAATCAACACTTCATTATTTTGATAGCACATGGTTTTTCCCTCAGAAGGTATTCGACTGAACAGTGTTGCTAACTTATTTGGGGGTAAGATGGTAGACTAAATATTCTGCTCTTGTTATATGTGTGTGTGGCAGGTGGTGCAAATATTTAGGTTGGGTGATCTGATGAGCCAGTTTCCACTTGCAGTGGCTTTTGTTGACTTTGACTGTGTTTAAGTTCTCAAAGTTGGCGTTATGAGTAGAGGCACATTATAGACTGGTATTTTCTACAATTCTATCATATTTGTTTATAAACTGTTTTAATGCACTCTATTCCACACTCTGTTACAACTCTACTCTAACAAACTCAACTTAATGCACTCTATTTCCACACTTTTTATACAAACCCTACTCTAACAAACTCAACTTAATTCACTCTATTTCCACACTCTGTTACAACTCTACCTAACAAACTCAATTTTAATGCACTCTATTCCACACTCTTGTTAAACCCTACTCTAACAAACTCAACTTAATGCACTCTTTTCCCCACACTCTGTTACAACCCTACTCTAACAAACTCAACTTAATTCACTCTATTTCCACACTCTGTTACAACTTACTCTAACAAACTCAACTTAATGCACTCTATTCCACACTCTGTTAAAACCCCTACTCTAACAAACTCAACTTAATGCACTCTATTCCACACTCTTGTTACAACCCTACTCTACAAACTCAACTTAATGCCACTGAAAGATGCGGATAGAAAAACAAAATGAGCTCAGCTGTCATGGCACGAAAGCAATGTTTCTTCCACTTCCTTTTGAATATTTCACACTCCCTCTTGAAGAGTTTTACCATTGTTTCCAGTGAGAGCACTGGAAATGTGACTGTGTTTACCATTTTAATTGTGAAACTGATATTGTATAAAATAATTAATTAATTAAATCTCTAAGTTTAATAGCTAGCACTCAATACGTAATTAAGTTGACATTATTTGCCTAAAAACCTTATGATAATTAAATGATTGTATTTCACTTTATCTCAGGCATTCAACACATTCATTGATGATCTATTTGCTTTCATCATCACAATGCCAACAGCTCATCGTGTGGCCTGCTTCAGAGATGACTTTGTGTTCCTCATCTACATGTATCAGAGATGGTGAGTCGTAAATACAACATTATGTTGACAATTTACCACCTCCCTTCATCTTCAAATTGAAGGTTACATTTTAAATAATGTCCATGTTGTTTCTGTCAGGTTGTATCCCGTCGATAGGAGCAGGCGAGATGAATCTGTTCCATTGGAGCGGGAGAAGTCTAAGAAAAAAAACTAAAGACAGTGTTTGAAGGGTCGTTGATATTTTTAACAAGTACAGACCAGGTTGCAGTTTAAGTTACTATCCAGTATCAGTCGAGATGATTGTCTTAGTGCTGCAAAGCATACATTCTAAACATTATTAGACGAGTGTGGTAACATTGAAATGTTCTTAGTATGGCTAATGAAAACATTTTATATTTTGTATTGTTTTATGTTTTATTGTTTTATTATCAGTGAATAAATATTGCTGTTTTTTTTATCAATTATAGTTTGGTAAACTAATTACTCCGAGTTTGATAAACAGTAAAATTAATTTTCCCCTATCACTAATAAAATGCTTTGCCCCCAAATTTTAGCACATAGGGGGGTTTGAAACCCCGATCTCTCCGACTTTGGAGTTCGGTAAAGAACAATCAAATATATTATGCTGGTTTTTTTCATCAACAACTTGTATGTTTTATAGTTAAAAAATTTTAAACCCCTGTTTAAGCTTTTTTGTTGAAATAGTTTTTTTAAGTTTATCCAACTCAGTATTATACATTTTACAAAATTTCCCGGGTTTTAAAAAAATAAATTTTTTTAAAAAACTCGAAAAAACAACCCTTGTTTTTTTTTTTCCAAACCGGCACACTACAAAATACACTAAAACATCTAAATTTACACATCACATTATTATTTTTTTCCCCATGCTTTTAAAACCTTTTCCCCCAAGGGGGGGTCCCAAAAAAAAAAACAAATTGTTTTTTAAAAAAAGGGGGCAACAAAAAAATTTAGTGCTATGGGGGGGTTCAAAAACTTTGAATGTTATCTCAAAACATTAAAAATACTGAAGCTCCAACTCCACACCTTTGCTGAGCTTTTTAAAAGGGGGGCGCTACCTCTTGGAAAAAAGGTTAGAGAATGCAACCTCCCTTTTCCATTGACAATAAACAATAAAAAAAATTATTAGACGTAATCCCTTTTGGGGATGGGGGGTATAATAAAAAAACCCCCCCTTAGTATAAGTCAAAGTTAGTCGATTTTTAAATTTGCTATACTCAATTAATGTTTAACATTTTCCTTTAAATATAACATTTTTGTTGTGATGTATAAAAAAAAAATAGATTAAATTCATAAACAACTATAAAATTGAAGTCAAAGCTAAAAAGTCTGGGGTTTAAAATATTCATCAGATTACTTAAATGTTAATTTAAAGAGGGCCCTTTTAAAGGGGCGAAATAGTAAATAACATGATAATTTAAATTTAAAATATTAAAAATTCGGCAAAAAAAAATTTGGAAAAAAGCAAATAAAACAAAAGAATTTTAAGTTCAAATTTTAAAATTTTTTCTTCCATTAGAAAGGGGAAATAGAAAATTTAAAAAACAAGATAGTTTAAATTTAAATATATATACATTTCCTGTGAACATTTTTTTAATTTATTCCCGAAAAATAGACACGTATCAAAAAACATATCTAATCGATACAATCGATTATTTATGACTCTACTGGGGAAAAGACGCCCTGACCTTGCAATAAGTGATCTCTAAAAAAAAGATAAAGAAATTTCCTAACTTCAGATTTTTTTTAAAAGTATAATGAATATTAACCAAAAAAGGGAAATTTTTAAAAAGATTTACTTTTTAAAAAAAAAAAAAAGAAGTTTAATTTGCCAAAAGGGGATTTATTTTCTTACATTTTACGTACTGAAACCCGGAGCTTATCCAAACCCTGATATTACCCCCCAAAATTTTTAAAAAATTTCGTAGCCACGGGGCCCCCCAAAAATTTTATCCCTAAGAAAAAAAAGGGGGAAAGGGGGAAAAAAAGGGGGGGAATAACATTCGAAAATTTAAAAAAAAAACCCCAAGAAACCCGCGTGTTGATTTGTTTCGGGAGACCCGTGGGGGTTGGGGGAAACTTCTCAAAGGGGGATCTTTTTAAAATGCGCAAGTCCATTAAAAACCCCAAGGCTTTGGGGTTAACTTCCATTCAGTCTTCACAAACAGTAAAAAAAATTTCTGGGTTTTCAGTGAAGGGGATTAGGGGGTTTTTTGGTGCCCGGTTTTTCCACGCAGCCCCAGTCAACAAGCAAACGGGTAAGTCTTGACTATTTTTGTTTTTTTTTGGGCTTTCATAAAACACCCGATGCTAAAACTTTATATAAGAACAAGTCCAAGCATTAATTACCAAGGTTTTGTATTCAGTTACTACTCCTTTTAGTACCCCCCGGGGCCCAAAATAATGCACCTACCTTCGAAAAACTGGCCCCAAATTTTTGGGGGTTTTAAAAAAAATAATTTTTTCCCCGAGCCGCATTTAGATTTTAAAAGTTCAAAGACCAATTTGGGAAAATACATTCTTCTTTATTTAAAAAATTATAATCTATTGTTTTTATCTTGTAAAGTGCCCTTATTAGGGTTCTGAGTAAAAAGTGTTGTTTAAAAGGTAAAAAAAAAAAAAGGGATAGAGGGGGCCCCCTCGAATTTTTTCGAATCCACTTTAAAACCTAAAAAGTATTCGTGATTCAAAGATTTGGGGGTTTTATTGGATTCAATATCGAACTTTTCCCCCCATAAATAAAGCATAATTATTTTTTAAAATTTAAAAATTTGGCCTACTTAAAAAACACCAAATTTAAATTTGTAATATCATTTTGGGCAACAAAGCATGAATAAATCTATTTTTTTTTTTTTATTTTTGTTGGGTTTTGAAAAACTTTACGTGCCTAAAAAACCCACCCCCCCACCTCAAGAAAACCGTACTCACCGATGTAACGGACGATCACTTCTAAAACTATCCACCCCCACAAACAATCTTGTAAATATTTTAAATGATCACATTAAAACTTTTTCAAAAACTTAAAATCACAAACCCAAAATTACAAATAAACTTGAAATTTTTAAAAAAATTTTTTGACTTTTTTTAAAAAAAAAATAAAAAAACATTACCCCACGATACAAAGTTAGGGCCGGGCCCTACGTTTTTTGTTTACCTTTTCCAAAAGGGTTATTAAATAAACACGACTGTAAAATTTTTACTACCCGACTATTTTTAATTTAAAACTACAACTATGTAAAGAACCCCCCAAAATTTTTTCATATGATCTTTAAAATTTGACATTTTGTTTTGGGGTTTCCCTAAAAAAAAATACTGTCAACAGTCAGACAGGAAAAAAATGTTTATTTAAAACCCTACTGACCTACATATCGTTTTTTTGATTGTTTTTTAGAATCGATTTTAGGTAATCTTAAACACTTTGTAAGCGCTCTTTGAGTTTTAAGAATCAAATAAAGACTTGCTTATAATTTAATTTTTTTAAAATTTATTTTAAACTTAGTTAAATTTTTTCTTTTAAAAAATGTTATTGGGAAATAAATTTTGGAAATATTAAAACGTAGTCCCCGCCCCTTTTAAAGGGGGGAAAAAAAAATATTGTAGCTGTAAATATGTTTGTGTTTTAAAAAGAAAAAGTATTCCAGAAATCGATTAAACGCAAGAATAGAATATATTTGTTTTTTAAAAAAGTATTTATTTTCAGAAACGATAAAGGGAAGAAATTTAAAAAAATATTTTTTTGTTTTTAAAAGAAGTATTCCCCAGGGAAACGATATATCGCAAGAAAGAAATATATTTGTTTTTTTAAAAAAGAATGTATTCTCAGGAATCGATATATCGCAAGAATAAATGTTTCTTTTTTTTCTAAAACGAAAATAGATAATAATAAAAAATAAAATAAAAACCATTACATCCTTAGGCTTTATTGAGTTCACTTTTTCCCAAAATGTACGTTTAATTGTTAAGAAATGTTTTTTTATTTTCTTTTTTTTTAATCTTTTTGAAATTTTAACTTTGCTTTAAAATTTTTAAAAAAATTTAGAACCCTTTTTAATGATGATTAAAGTTGATCAAAAGGTAACTAGGCCGGGTTTGTTTTTTTTTTTTAGAAATTTAAAACTCTTTCTGAACATTTTTAAAGAAAATTTAAAAAAAACACTAAATTTTTGTTTGATTTTTTTTTTAAAAAACAATAATATGAGTTTTAATTGTTTAATTTGGCTGGTTTTAACCTGTTTTTTTTGAGGGTGGCCGGGGTTGATTTAAATTCAAAGCTTGATTGAAATAAATCTTAATTTTAAAAGTTTAACCTAATTGTGTAAGGGTTAGGTCTTTTTTTAAAAAAATTTAAAAAAATTTTCTAACAATTTAAAAAGGTTTAAAATTTCAAGATTTGAAAACAAAATTGATTCGGATTTGAGAAATAGGGGAAAAAAACCCATCTCAAAACAAACATAAAATAAAAAATAAATTTAAAACCCCAATCACTGGTTATGTAGATTTGGGGTGATAGGCATCACCCTTTTTACAATAAAATGTGCATATAGGCCCCAAAATAAAAATTTATCTTCTAAATGCTCCCTGATTTGTGATAAAAAACTAAAAAATAATTTTTTAAATTGATTTTAGGCTACCCTTAGAAAGAAATAAATAGCCTATAGGTATTGAATCATACACATGAAATTCATTTTGGAAAGGGGGGAAAATAATTTTTTTCATGTTAAAAATTTGCGAGATAGGCGTTTATTTTCTTTAAACCCCCCTTTTGGATTCTATTTACCCAAAAATTTCTGCCAATTCTTCTATTTCATTTTCTTTGTCATCTATCTCATCACTAAATTCACTATTTATTCTTTTTCTTTAAACGGGATAAACCTTTTTCTACTCGCCATGGGTTTACACAACTTTAAAAAAAAGGAAACAGAAAACATTTTTTTCTTCCCACAAAGAACCATTTAATTTGAGCTATTTGGGGGTGAAAGCAGGGTTATTCGGGTTACAAAACTCCCTTTAAAGGATGTGCAGTCAAATCCCAAAATTCAAAGACCACAATTGGGAAAACTAACAAACAGAAACCCTATAGCATCAAGCAAACACGCAGAAAACGCAGGCAAAGATTTTATGCCGATGTAAATTTAAAAATTCTTTAATTAAGGGCTTACGAAATTCGTAAAGAGCGGCTGCCTGTAAATTCGATGGACAAAGGTGCAAAAGAGTTAAATTCTAAATTTTAATACTTTGTACTTATGTTTTATAGTACATGTCTTCGTACAAACACCTTAAAATTTTTGGCAATATAAACTAAACCCGGGAAAGTGTGTATGTGTAGCTTTTGCAACATTGAATATGCCATATTCGTTTTAATATTTTTTTTTTTCAAGTTTTCTTTGTATTAGTCCAAACTAAACATCTTGTAAAGAATCAAAATTCAAAAAAAATCATTTTTAAAAAAAACTGTTGAAAAATTTTTAAGTATTCCCCCCAAATTTTTTTTTAAAATAAATTTGTCAACCTTTGATTCTTGTTTGGGAAAAAAGTAATATTTTCCCCTTTTAAAAAGTTTTTTAAAAATTTGAAGGAAATTGTTTTATGTCAAAATCAAAACCAATCAATTTTGGCTTTTATTTTTTCAATACATAAATTTTTTTTAAAAAAAAAATTACACTTTAAAAAAATGTTTTCAAATACAAAGCTGGTGACCGGTGGTCTATTTGGGGGGGGTGTCGGACTTCTTGCTGGGGTCCGGGGTTCTATCCTCGGGGGCCGGGACAGATTTAACTGATTTCCAAACCCCTTTCCTTTACCTCTGACAAGACGTGTATTAAAACACAACTTTTTGAATGGGGGGGAATTCCAAAGGGGCCCCCCCCGTGGTTCGGGTTCCACGTTAAACTGTAGGTCCCCCATTTCATCTCACAATCACCCTCCCTTACACATTTTTTTAAAATGCGTATAAACCGAATGGGGAGTAAAAAACGCAGTGATATAATAATAATACAAATATATATTTGTTTTAATGATAAACAATCTTTTTTTCCATCTTTAAAGGGTAGTTTTTGGGCCACTTTTTTAATTTTTGTCAAGTAGCGAGTATTTTAAATAACTAAAATTTTGGGCTGAACAACAAAAAATTTTTGTCAAGTAGATTATAAAAAATTTAGGGCCCAGTTTGGGTCCCTTTTACTCTTTTTTTTTTTGGGCCCAGTAATGCCCCTCACCACTCTTCAATGCATCCCCAAATCATCCACAAAACAAATGTGAACCTGTTTTTTTTTTGTCGAGTTTTATTAGTTTTCTGCAAGGAAAGTCTCCCCGTTGGGGCGAAGAAACAACTTTGAAATTTGTTGCAAAATATATAGAGTCCCAAAGGAGTGTTAAAACTCCCGGGTTTTTAAAAAAAAGCAAATCAAGCAATCTGCATATTGATTTGGAAAATGCAATAAACATATTGGGATTTGGTGAGAAAGAGATTAAATTAAAAAAACAAAAAATCAGATTTTTTTCACTTTTTTAATCATATATAAGTGGGTATTTGTTACAAGTAAAAAAATTTCCCAATATTTTTAGGGTGTCCATTAACTTATCGAGGGCCTTCAAAAAAGGGGAATCATAGCTGTAAAAAAATAAATAACCTAAAAACAGTTTTCTGCCTTGTGCTTCTTTTTTTAAAAATTTTCAAAGTGCTGGGTGAAAACCCTGACTCACTACAACAGTATAAAAGGTAAGTACAAGGTGGGGGGCCTTTTATGGGGGTTTCATTTTACCTTTTTACAAGCTTTTATTTAATTTTTCAATGTTTGTATTAAAATTTTCCGTTAAAAATTTTGGCATACTTTTGTAAGTTGGGTGACAATGCAATTTTAAAGGGTACCACCCAGCTGGTCTAAATGAAGCCCGGGGGGGGGCCATGGGAAACCCCCTTTAAACTACACATCAGAAAAAAAAGCTTATTTAAGAATGGAATTTTTTAGAAAAAAACTTATTCGGCTACTTTTTAGACCCGACCTTTTCGCAAAAATTTTAAAAAGAAAAAAAAGGGGCTCCAAAAATTCTAGCGCCGGGACAACACAGTTTACAGCCCCTTCAGAAAAAAATTTTTAAAAAGGTTTTATTTAAATTTGGTTTGCATCTCTAGGGAAAATTTTAAAAAATTTTCCCAGTTTTGCCCGAAATGAGATCAATTTAAAACAGTAAATTTCAATTTTTTTTATTCATATAAGTTGTGATAATTAGAAAAAACAAAGTCTTTGAGTGGAATTTAGGGGCTCAATCCCCAACATTCGTTTGTCATTTTTTAGGATTCCAATAGTCAACCAATAATTAAATTAGTAAACATTTTTTCTTTTTTTGTTAATGTATAAATTCTTACTGCCTGGGGCAGAAACCATCTTCTACAAAGAAATCTGCAAAATCTTTTTTCGAAGATCTCAGACCGCCCAGATAAATGGTTCCAACCCTTGGGGCACTGGCTCATCTCCTAATTACCGGGGATAACAATTCCTGAAACTACATTTTCATTGTCTACTGTAATTCTAACTGCTTGTTCTGTAATTTTTTTTGTCTGAAAAAAATTTTTGTAAAAGCACAACACACCTTTATGATTCTGACCACTTTTTTCGGGTTTGGGAGGCATGGGAAATTCTCAAACACTCGGAATCTTTTTAGCTAAATTCCGAAAGCTTTTAAAACTATACTTCTAGCGCACGAAAAAAATTGTTTATTTTTAAAAATCTTTTTTTTTTCAATGTTAGTTGATTTCCGGGGAAAAAGGCTTTAATAGGTTTTTTTTAAAAAGGGGGAAAGCATTGTCCCCGAACTGGGACTTGCCCTTTTCGGGTAGAAACCGCTCAAAATTTACAAAATTACCCCAATACATCCCATCAGAAACCCTCCCAAAACATCCCCAAAGTCATGTTACTGAAGCAATATTTATGATCTACAAATGCCACTAAGAAAATGCATTTGAGTCTTTGTAATTGTAGTAAAAGCTTTTCCCCATCTGGAGGTGCTTTTTAAAAATGGGCGTGTTTGCCGCAAACACTTTACCCGCAGCCAGAAAGTGCCATTCTTTTTGAAAACCATTCTCAATTGCTTTTCCCAAACTGCGTGGTAGGAACCTCAAAAAAGGGTTAAAATAGATTCATTCTTTTAAAAAAACAATATTTTTATAAAACGATTTAAAAGATTTTATTTTATGTTATTTAATTTTACATCCCGACTTTAAGTCCCTTGCAGACTCGTGAAACACGGGGGGAGACTGAGAAAAAAACATTTATATGTTTTTTTAAATTTTAAAATTTTTTTTAAAGTGGGTACAAATAGTTTTTTCACAGATGGGTTTTTTTGGGGAATAAAAAATGTATTTTTTCCCCAGTCTAAACCCCCTGAAACCCCAAGTGCTGAAAAAAGGGCTCAAAACGTGGGGGCGTAAAATTAAAAAACGTATGTGATATAATCTGTTTGGATCTTTTTTTTTAAATGATTTAAAAATCCGGAAATCAGGAGTATATTTATTATAACAATATTTTTTTTATTTTCCAGCCTTGTGAAAAAAATTTTTTATACTGAGGAACAGAACACCGCAGTGGAAAATTTTCTAAACCCCAAAAACCCAAAAACACCTCCATCAAACCCCTTCCACAAAAAAGAAAAAACTTTTTTGGGGTTTTTAGTATTGTCACTCAGTTTAAAAGGGAAAAATCTGACCCCTGCTAACTCACGAAGAAGATAATGAGTTTGAGGTTTTTTGGTAAACATGTTTGGTCTTCAACTTAAATCGTTGCCATTGAATTGGCGTTTTGAAGCCCCAAAAAACACATTCAAAGGGACATAAATATAATTCAACGAAAAACATCTCCAAACCTCAACTGTACTGGAAGATTCACTACACATCATTTCATCCAATTTTTTCATGCCTCCCACAGAGTAGTAATAATTATTACAAAAGGGCCCCCATTAATAACTTGGAAAAATTTTTAAAGGGCACTTTCGGTAATGTTACAAACGACAAAAAATGTCTAAAAATAAAAAAACCAAAGGAAAAATTTTCCCAAATTTTAAACGAAAGGGCAGCAATGCATACCGCTAATTTAATAATTAAACCTAATGCCAACTTATTTTTCCCTTTCCTTAACAAATTTATTTTCCCAAAATTTTGTTCTAATGTATTTAATCTTACCTTGAAAGACTTCCTTTAATGACTCATAATCATGTCACAAACTTCTGTAATGAATTTTGAAATAGTTGTTTTTTCAATTTTAAAATTTTATTTGTAGG
Source organism: Timema cristinae (assembly GCA_039000515.1). NCBI lineage: Eukaryota > Metazoa > Arthropoda > Insecta > Phasmatodea > Timematidae > Timema > Timema cristinae. The sequence goes on from JBCFYV010000024.1 coordinate 1,230,337, forward strand.
GGCCTCAACTACAACCAGTACAAGAGAGTAGGGAACCACCTGTAGTTTTGTTTTTTTCGGGGAAAGGAACTTTTTTAAGGGGTTTTCTTTACGTTGAAACCGCCCCACTGAAATTTTATCTACAAAAATTAAAACAATTTTCGGTCATTCTCAAAGTTCCAAGGTATTCTTTGGGATCTTCCAATGCTATCTCCCTGAGAAGAGAATTAGTAGCTCCAAGTTCATCTCTTCTCTGAATCCATTTTTGTATTCATATCTTTTTCTTTTTCATAACTGATTTCTTCTTCCACTTCTTGTAAAATAGCCATTGCAATCATTTTTATCAGCGCATTTTACTTTGTTGCGTATTCTCTTCATTTGCATTTTGAAAAACTGCTCACTTACTTACTTGTAACTTTACTCGACTGTAGTGTGAACGTTTTTTGGTCAGTTCATCGATTTTAGTTACTAAACTACCCCACTACTCGACTAAATTACAAAGGAGTTTAAAACCGGCCTTAAAGGAATTGTGCATCAGAACTGTTTTTATAGAACCAAATGTTTCTAAACAGATCATGATCAAGGCCCCCTATAGTCCAGTCTGTTTTTTACTCTCCTCTGCTGTAGATGAAGACTGATACCCTGGAAATTACAAAAGTATTACATAAGTTTAGTTGTGAACGTTGAAGCCTACAGTTTTCTGGTAAATTGCGGGACCTTCCCCTTTCACTGTACAATCCAAACATAATTAGGTTATTCTAATTGTTTTTAATTTTGAAAAGTATTGTTATATATTTTTCCTTTGAAAACTGTTTTAACTATGAAAATTAGATATATCAACATTTTCAAACCTATTTGCTGCAAATGTTTGATATTTTTATATCTGACTTTAGTAACTCGCTATAGATGAACGAAGCTGAACTGCCCTGCTTTTTTACTATCCACAAGCAATTGCCTTAGTTATAGAAGCTCTGGTAGACAACTTCATTGAAATTAGTTCACAGAGTCTAGTGTAAAGATAAGTTAAATAGATATGTTTTAATATTGAAATATATACTTTTGTATTTTTTATGTTACTTTTTTAAGTTTTGTGGAGTGTGATATAATCTAAAATGAAAATTAATGGACACGCAGAGAGGATTGAAAAACCCCAGTATCAGTAAACTAATGTTGTCTTTTTACTTAATGGACGTTTAAAAACAAAGTTTCAACCACTTGTTTAAATCAATAGTCCCTTTGGGGTCGATTGGATGTTATGAATTATTTATTTTAAAAAAAATTGTAGAGTAAATTTAAAAATGGGTTTTAGAGGATGTTTAAAACAATTTTGAGCCAAGGCTTGGGTTACTTTTTATATTTTTAAAGTGACTAGTTTAAAAAATGTTAAACCCAAGTCCACATTACTATTCTAAAAACCTTTTAAATAGCTTATATAGTTAAAATAGTTCGAAAATTTATTGAAATCCCCCAAATTATAGGTGCAGGGTTGGATAAAATCATAAATTTTCCACCTCTGGCCAATAGCTTTTTTATAAAATCAAATAAAATTTTGAAGTAATATAAATAATACAAATTAGATGGTTAATTTTATTAAATTTTTGATGAAAATTATTATATTTGTTAATTTCTTTTTAAAATGGGTTTTTTATTTAATTTTAATTACTTGCAGAGTGCAAAAAATACTACAAAACCTCTTCAATGGGCTCTAAGTTTGAAACTGCAAAAATTTATCAGGTTTAAAACCTCTTAATGTTTGCTCTAGGTTTAAACACCCCATTAAAATCTGTTGTCACAGCTGGCACTTTTGATCCTTTCTAAAATAAACCCAGCAAGATAAATATTCTGAAAGGCAAAATGATTAATGAGAAACAAAGACCTAATTAGGTCGCCTAGAAAAGATGTGAAATGTCTCTAACATTACTGACTAAACTTCGTTATAAGGAGCACAAACAGCTCCCAAATCAAAAATACTTAATAGTTCACTAGACGATTAAATTGGAAAGATCAAATTAACTTTAAATATGACAGTATGCAGAACAATTAAAAAAGGGCCCAGGTTCGATTCTCATGTTCAGATGTAAATTTTTTAATTTTCAGAATATGATATCTAGATGTGAAATCCTCACTAAAACAAATTTAATGGCTTTGGGTATTTGATTCTTCATATGACATTCACGGGGGACATGTGGTTACATATTACTAACTGGTCATAGCATAGCCCCCAGACAGGGTAAAATATTAAATATAATTGGTGTTGTTATATTCACGGCCTGTGTTGCGCGATACACCAAGTTGAGATTCTTGGAGCACGCAGCCGAACAGGTGTGTTTACAAATCAACTTTGGGAGAAGGGATCTACAAGAAGAAAAGATATCCTCCTAAATTATCACCTGGATTCCTACCACTTCCTAAATTAGCAAGAGTAGTGGGGGAATTTTGTAAAATCATAATTTAAAAAAAATATATAATTCTATCTTTGCAAGGAGTGTTTTGTCTGTAGACTTGTAGTTCCCCCCATTTTCTAGTTCAGAACAGGTTGAAATGTGTTTCAACATAGCCTTGTTTTCTTCCCATTTACATTGTTGTCAAGTAGTTACATAAATTATAAAAAAATAAACACATACTGTGGAAAAACTGTGATTACAACTAAACCATATTAACCACACTGTCGTTGGTTAGTGTGTTTTTTGTGATAAGAGTATTGGTTTGTTTTACTAAATTTGAGCAGCCTGTTTACAGTGTTGGTGTGCAATAATCGCTACATTTAGGTCATATTTTTAAAATATAGAATAGGAAATAACTCAAAACTAGCCTAAGTACCATATTGTGTAGGCCTTACGCTTGTTTTAATACTTTAAAATAATAAAGGAAAACTATTGCATATAATAATACTTTACTATCAAAATTCTTACCAATAACTTAACCTAACCTTTAAATAGTAGGGTAGTAATAAAAAAACTATAATGTCATATGTATTAAAAATTTAAAGGATCATGTTTTACACATTTTTACAATTACATTTAGCTATTTGTTTGTATAGTGTAAAAAATAAAAGTTTTCAAAAACCAAATTTAACTATAGGCCTAATTTTAGTCATCAACTCTTTGGGTTTTTTTAGTGGTATGCGGGAGTGGTAAAAAAGTAAAAAATATTATTAGTTATTTTTATGTAAAAAACAGTTTTTCTATATATTGGTTTTTGCGAACCTAAGAATATCGGGAACTTATTTAGGTATTAACGATATAGGGAAAAATTAGGGCCAATTTAGTTAAGGATGGGAAGCTAATCTGATGCAGATACGTGCGATTTTTGAGTAGATGGAACGACTCCTTCAGTCAAAAATTTTGAGTATTCAGGAAGCCTCTGATTTAGGGGAGGGTATCAAAATCCCCACTGCTGACTCCCTATCCCAGAGCCCAAATTTATGAAGTCAAAGAAGTTATTGAGAAGATAAAGAATCATAAAGCTACAAGTATAGATTCAATACCATCACAGTTAATAAGGGAAACATGATGTATTGCCCAAGAACAGAAGAAGTTTTAGTAACACCCATTTTCAAAAAGGTTGTAATAACTACAGAGGTATCTCATGCTACCAACTTTTTACATAATGTTAATGAGATTGGCGCCCTATGCAGAGGGAAATAATTGTGGATCATCAATGTGGATTTAGACAAATAGATCAACTACGGATCAGATTTGTACTATGCGGCAAATACTAGAAAAAAAATGGGAATTCAACATGACAATAAATCAATTATACATAGATTTTAGAAAGGCCTATGATTCATTAAAAGGGAAAAAATATTTGACATTTTAGTTAAGTTTGGAAAAACTAAAAAAGTGTTCAAGTTTAATTGAGGTATGTTTGAAAGATACACTTTGCAGGGGTGCAGGGTTTGGGTGTCTCGACTATTAGATGCTTTCTAAGTACATAACAGATTGAAACAAGAAGATAAAATTTAGAGAACACAGATTGAGGACGATAGTTTCGATATTTCAAAAAAACAACATTTAATTTGTTAGGTTAAAGATTCAAAATTTAGGGAAAA
>JBCFYV010000024.1:1234466-1310137 GCA_039000515.1 Timema cristinae
ATGTCAAAGGTATAACACTATGGACCAACAAGGGAAAAGGAAACTTGTAACGAATGATATAACACTTAGATAATATCATGTCAAAGGTATAACACTAAGGACAAACAAGGGAAAAGGAAACTTGTAACGAATGATATAACACTTAGATAGGATCATGTCAAAGGTATAACACTAAGGACAAACAAGGGAAAAGGAAACTTGTAACGAATGATATAACACTTAGATAAGATCATGTCAAAGGTATAACACTAAGGACAAACAAGGGAAAAGGAAACTTGTAACGAATGATATAACACTTAGATAGGATCATGTCAAAGGTATAACACTAAGGACAAACAAGGGAAAAGGAAACTTGTAACGAATGATACAACACTTAGATAATATCATGTCAAAGGTATAACACTAAGGACAAACAAGGGAAAAGGAAACTTGTAACGAATGATATAACACTTAGATAAGATCATGTCAAAGGTATAACACTAAGGACAAACAAGGGAAAAGGACATTGGATGCAATTTCTTATAATATATCTCTATAAGGAAAACAAACCTCTTTTCAATTAATGAGGTAGGTAATTGTATTATATTTGTAACAAGGTACAAGAAAGGGGCAGCCATTATCTCTTTATCCAGTGTCAGCAGTGTAAAGTGCTAACTGTGTTCTTCTTTTCGTTGTAAAAGCCACATTGTGCTTGTTGTTTCTATCCAGCTTTCCTTTACCTTCTTCTAAATATAATAAAATTACTTTATAAAGCGAAAATAGGTTAAAAGGTTTTCCTTATAGAAACAATAAACACTTAGTTTATGTACACCAAACTCTCCATGACCACCAGACTACATTACAAAATTATTTCCTCACATCCAATCCAAAATGATTCATTTATGGCTAATTAAGTTAATAACATTGTTGTTGACATTCAAATTTTTATTAAAAAAACTCAAAACTTAAAAACCCTTCACTCTTTTTGGGGACTGAGATGAATGTATCTGGTAAACAACTTACAACGAAAATGTATATCTAATAACAATAGTAAAGGGATACAATGTTTACTTAATCTTCCACCCTCCAAATCCTAGCAATGAATGAAAACAATATTTATGTCAATATTCCCAGCAGAACATTGATTAATGTTGTTTGGATCCACCTTCCAATCCTTAATAAGGAAGTTGTTAGTTAACTTAAATTAACTTTCGATGTACAGTTGCAAATATTTCCTGCTTAGATTATGTTCACATTTAGTTCAATATTAAAATATTCCACAAAACACACAAGTCTTGTCTTTTTCTATTTGCCGCCGCTCAACCGTTCCTACCTGTAGTGATTGCACCGTTCTTCACCATCCCCAACCTACTTAATTACTTACTGTATGGCATTAGGAACTTGAATGTTCATTACTGCACTCACAAAAGTACGCCACCTATCCCTATCCTGAGCCAATTCTAGCCAGTCCACCTCACTACACCCTATACCTATCTTGAGCTAATTCTACCTAGTCTATCTCATTACACCTTATCTCTCTGCATGACCTGCCCACCGTAACCTGCTAGCTTTTACTACCCTAACAATGTCTGTTGATTAGTACAGTTTAATAGCTCATCATTATATAGCCTCCTCCACTCCCCACTATCTTCATCCATTTTTGGACCAAATATCTTCCTAAGCACCTTGTTTTCGAACACCCTAATATTTTTTTCAAGGTAAGAGGCCATGTTTAACAATATTGTTATTGCTAGTTAAAATTGTTCCTAAATATTTGAACTCATTAACCCTAACAAATTAAACGTTGTTTGTTGTAATATCGAAACTATCGTCCTCAATCTGTGTTCTCTAAATTTTATCTTCTTGTTTCAATCCGTTATGTACTTAGAAAGCATCTAATAGTCGAGACATCCAACCTGCACCCTGCAAAGTGTATCTTTCAAACATACCTCAATTAACTTGAACACTTTTTTAGCTTTTCCAAACTTAACCAAACTGTCAAATATTTTTTTCCTTTTAACTGAATCATAGGCCTTTCTAAAATCTATGTATAATTGATTTATTGTCATGTTGAATTCCCACTTTTTTCTAGTATTTGCCGCATAGTACAAATCTGATCCGTAGTTGATCTATTTTGTCTAAATCCACATTGATGATCCACAATTATTTCCTCTGCATATGGCGCCAATCTCATTAACATTATGTAACATGTTGGTAGCAGTGAGATACCTCTGTAGTTATTACAACCTTTTTGAAAATGGGTGTTACTATACTTTCCTTCTGTTCTTGTGGCAATACATCATGTTTCCCTCTATTAACTGTGATGGTATTGAATCTATACTTGTAGCTTTATGATTCTTTATCTTCTTAATAACTTCTTTGACTTCACTAAACTTGGCTCTGGGACTAGGGACTCAGCAGTGTGGATTTTGATAGCCTCACCTAAATCAGAGCCTTCCTGAATACTCAAAATTTGACTGAAGGAGTCGTTCCATCTACTCAAAACATCGCACGTATCTGCCATCAGATTAGCTTCCTCATCCTTAACTAAATTGGCCCTAACTTTTCCTATATCCGTTAATACCTAAATAAAGTTCCAGATATTCTTATGTTCACTATTTTGAGGACAATGCTCATTTAAGATGAGCGTATTATGCAACCTCCTTGCTCTGCTACCACTTTACTTGACATCCTATCGTTATGTACTTGACTGCCAACATACTCTTTCAGTGGCTTAGAAAGCCTGGGCCTACATTATGTGTGTCCATTCCTCCATAAAAAATATCCGTATTCACTTGATTCTACCCTACCATCTCCTGACCACCTAACTCCTTGTGTAACCAAACCTAGTGACTTCATATATCGGTGATTCTAGCGCCCCTAGCCTAACATTCCATAATTTACATTAAACAGGCCAATCTTGTCATAAATAAAAATACAACTAATGCCTATAAAATTTAGTACCATACCTAACCATAACAAAAAAACCATTAATAATCATAATATAAACAACAGTTCAATAATCAAAGATAATATCTGACTTCTTTCCATGTGATGCATTACTAGCGCTATCCAAAAAATAACGTATAATTTCCTAACTATCGTCTTAGTAGATTAATCTAAGGTTAAGAACAATAGATATGGCCTAACGTTATCAGAGCCCAAAATTTGACACGTTTGTAAAAGGTAAACAACTTTTATAGCTACTCAAAACTTAATAGATAAATACATTTTATCTGACTAAAAAAAATATCTTTACATAATATAAATAACAATCAGAAGCCTCCACTTCTTCCTACAAGACCTAGCTCATGTCTATGAGCGGACATTATATATATAAAATAAGCTAAACAAAAACTAACATCTGCCGAAATGGAATTTAGAAGAACAATACATTATTATACCGAAAAAGAATGTGTCCTTACCATATGTCAATGATGAACGAAGCCCTAGCCTCGTCCTACTATCCAAAAGCATGTCCAAGAGTGCTCTTCATTTTTCATTGCAAGTATTTTATATGATTTTATACAACTCACAGAAAACGGAATGACGGGTCAACGGGCGGAAGGGGAGGGGGGAACTAAATAGAAACAAACAAGGGGAAGGATCCACACGTGACTCCACACTTCTACTATCTTCTCGAACAATTATTTTCTTTGGAGTTTTGGGATGGGAGTCATCTCTTCTCTTCTCAAGTTCTTTGCTTGAGCTCGTGCTTTGACGCTAAGGCGGGGCTATTTTAGTTACTAGTGTTGTGTTGTTGTGCTCGGGCCGGTCGTGTCGCTCGTTGGTTCCACGCTCACAGCATCGGTGGATCGATGTTTTGGATGTACCAGATCACCAATAGCAGATGTTGTTATGTTAAGTTACGTGAATCGTGATCACACATCTGTTTTATTAAGTTAAGTTAACTTTGAGTGAATGTTACGTTAACGTTAAGTTCATCATGATCCTGGCATAAGGTTATAGGCTTGTAGAAAGTATTATTATATTATCTGTTTAAAAAAAAAAAGTTGTCTCATATCTTGTATATTGCTTTCAGAAACCATATTATGTTGAAAGTTCGATAACTATAATGAAACACGTTAGCTAAGAACTGTATTATATTTGTTTGAATGATATACTTTGTTTAGAAGTCTTTCAAAAGATCACTTAGGTTATAGGATTGTAAGAAGCACGATATCTACTAAACCCTGATTTTTGTAGGAATCCCAATCTTTAAGGATTTATTTTGTACCAGAATAATATCATAGATCAGTATTTTGGTAGTATAAATGGCCATTTATACCGGAAGTAGAAATTCCCTTCTGGCAGGTCTTTTATCCAACCTAAACACTACTATAGGGTAGGATTCTGGTATGAGATAAATCCTTCCAAATGAGCTTCCTTCAAAAATCATTGTATATATTAGCTTCCATCAATTTATTTAAAGAAAAAAACTCACCAGTTTCAAACTTTGTTTTGCTCTTCAAAGCTTTTACTAACAAATGTATCTCATTTAACTAAGCATACATTGTTGTATCACATATATTCAATCAAATTAATGAACAATGTCAAAATGTCACATTGCCTTGTACGGGTGTAAGAGAGAAAGAGATACCCAGTTATATAATAAGAGATCAATGCATGTAAGGGCCCATCAAGATAACCAAATAAATCCTAAAATTTGAAACTTTTCAGTGGGATTTGGAGAAACGACGTGATGGAGGGGAATGGGTAGCTCACTATTTCCAAAAATAATACATTCAATTACCTCTTTGTGAGGTAAAGAATCTAAATTCGTTAAGCAGGTATGGGAACCAAAACAAATAAACATTTAAATATTAATAATAATTTAAAATTACATCCTGGAAAATAGTGGTAATGGACTATAGTAGAAAAAACCTTTGAGATGAGATATAAGATAAAAAAAATTGGTAGACAAACTAAATTCCATTTCTATTGTTTCTGCTTTGCTTATTCTTTATGAGCATAAGAATTAAAACTTAATGTCCTTCACCTAGAGATAAAATTCAAGATTTCGGAGATATAATTCCGATATTTAAAGGAGATACAAATCAGGATTTTCTTTTTGGCTGTTTTTGTCTATCAGAAGAGAGTCTCTTCCGAGGAGATACAATTCAGTCACCTCCTACAAGCCCCACACCTTCACACTAGTATATTCCCCACACTTCAATCTAAATGGTTGGGAAAGTACAAGGAATTAGTTAAAATTCAACAATAAACCATATTCTCATTTATAACCAACATTTATGGAGTTCATGCCCCATATTACTAAATCATGGAGTGATCTGCTACTCTTTATTGTGAATGTGACCTTAGTATATTATTGAGAAATGATGACTATGTAACTATTACTATGTCCATACTGCCATGTTCTTCAGAGAACTACTGTATTGCAATGTCAATATTCTGGGATGTAGACTTTACAGATCTTTGAATGTAATTTTGTTCAATTAAAACACTTTTAATTTTGATTATTTTATTATATAAATGTCTCCAACTTATTAACTATCTTTCAAATAAATATTTAGTGTTATCTGTACCAGGATTACTTATATTACTGCAGATTATTTTCAAGCAACATCCAAACAAGTCCAAGTTTTCCATCCTAACACAGCGCTAACAGTTAAAAACAAACACGATTGGTTCTTGTAAAGTCGGCTCTCGGTTCCCCATTTCTTAGCTGTATGAGTCAACAAAGTTGAACATATTATTATAACTAAAGACTTTAAACAGGTATTACATATTTTACTTTAATTTAAAAGAGGCAATTTAGAGAAGTTAGTGATATTACCGTTACACAGTGTGTAACATTAGCCGCTAGCTAATGTTACAATAATGGAAATTGTAAACTTGCCCAATTCTACAAAGACGTCAGCGGCCATGCTCATGTAAACACTGCGAGCCACTTATCAACACACACCTGGCCATCAAGACCTTCCTTGTAAGACTGAGGCGCGCCCACTGGAATACATCACGCCGTTTCTGCTTGCCCAAAGACCATAAGAAGAAAAGAAGTAACACTCCACCAAGTTTACGAGCGGGCTTCTACTAGATCCGTGAGGCTCCTAGAACCTTCTCCACCCTGTCTACGTTCTTTGGTCCCCCCCCCCCTTGACTATGTTCTGCAAGCCGTGTTTTGTGTATATAAAAGATCGACCATGTGAATTGTGAGCCACTCTTGGGCTGGCGTTGGAATTCGCCTGAACAGGCGAACGCTTCAAAATTAACGATGTAAGATAAATTCAGTTTAGATGAAATCTTTAACGTTTCTAAAAATTCCATTTAGGCACTTTGTTGTTATTTCATAATGAATAGACTTGATCTTTCAAACTTGCGCTTTAGTGACTTTCCATGATAAATGGACTTAAAACTTTCATACTGGCATTTGGTTGCGTCTTCAAATATCTGCCTACATATAACTTAAAACTTTGCACTTAGCAGTATGCATAAAGTAATTGGACTTTAAGACTTTTCAGATTTAATATTTTAGTGAAACAAGTTACGATTTTACTTCGTTTGGGCATTTGTGTTGATTTAAACGACAAGGCAAAGTTCACAGTTAAGATTTAGATCTATTATGTCCGGCATGATTGAACGTAAAACTTCGGGCATAATAAATTTAAAATCGCGTAAAGATTGCTGGTATCATATTATGTTCTTTATACTATTTATGATGTAACGTTTTGTGCACTTATATTATTGAGCGTAATCTCTAAAAAACCTGCTTTTGTTAATTATTTTCAAAGGTTAATAAGTTTGGTTCAGAACTTAAGACCTATAAATTATGTCATTCATAATTTTACCTTGTCTATGAACTTTAAATATAAACCTCGCAAGGTGTTTCATTAAGCTAATGTTTATTGTATTAGAATAGTTCTTGTTGGGTTGTTTTTGATGTTCACCTTTGAACATGAATTACCTGCCGCCATCAGCGCACCATAGGGGTAAAAGGAAGTTGTTATAGCAACCAAGTTTGTGATTGTAAACGAGAGGTGTAGGCCAATCTAATGCATGGGTCAATCCAACACCAACATCTGGTAATACGTCAGTTAGGTTTAATCATATACCCCCTTCCCCTTTTTGGACTGATGAGGTATTAATAATAATGTTTATAGGTTATATTTTGGTAATTGTCGTATTGAACTGTACGAGGTTAGGCTGAGGTTTAATTGTTGCTTTCACGCCAAACTGTAGCTTTCCAGAGTAAGCGTAGATGTTCGCTTTCAAATTTGGCGCTCATGGTATGAGGCCATTGGAAAAGGTTGTAAAGACGTTACATACTTGATGATTGTTTATGTATTTATATCTATTTTTGTTCTCTTTTTTGAGAAGTTATAATAAATTATTGTTGATGGTGATATTCGTTCCTTCTTTATAAGTATCATCCTTCGGTAATTTTAAGTTAAGTAGTTCATGTGAGGTAATCACAAATATGGGATAACGCCTGGGCTGTGTTTATCGACCTTTGAGGGCGACCGTGAGAACTTGCCCTCATCTATCTCAAATTGCGTGTGCTGGGTGTTATCTAGCTTACCCAGCGGGTATAACAAGTTCACTCACCCAGCCCACTCTATCGATTGTTATTGTGTTTTGTTTTATTTTCCTTATTAAGTGTTTGAACCTTCTCTTTTGGATGGTAGATCCTAATTGTGGTTCAAGTGTTTTGTTGGAAATCAAATGTCTTTAGATTATTTTGCATGATTAAATGTATGATAGGACTTTGCAGAACAGATAAAATGTTAGAAGCAACCCATCCTTGAGTAGCTCTTCTAGTATAAGTTTGTGTTAATGATGTTCTATAGAGAGATGCTTGTGTCAACAGTTGTGGACAACAAACCGATCCTATCCGTGTTCCAACTGATGTTGCTGGAACACATCATTATGTGTCGGTTGGTTATGGGTAACAAGTCTCTGGCACTGCAGGAGATCTCTCAAGCATGTGCGCTCTGCCACTCTCAACACAGACTACTTGTGACACATCGTCCGCAGTTACACACATTGCTGGGTCTCTATGCCATGAGTATGAACTGCATGGAGGCTGCGGAGGCTCAGTTCACTGCAGCACTCAGGGTACCTTGGTCCTTACATATCTTACATACCAACCACTTCCCTTAGAATAAAAATATTAACTCTCATCCTTTACATAAAAAGAACCTCCCTACCATAATTAATTTTTCAAGCTCAAGTGATTTAGAAGATAAGGAAAAAAAAACCTTCCCACTTCACTCCCTTAGGGGTTGACTTATACAAACATCTCAAAAATCCTCAAATGCGTATTTCTTTGATTTTAACAAAGAACACTCATGCCAAATTTCGTGTTTTGTCATATAAATAAATACCTAGACCCTGACATAATGCAATGTTGGTGGTCTACTGGTTGTGTCGGGGGTGAGAAGGATACAGGGGTGTATGCCAGATTATAAAATATTGCTTTTAGTCAAAGCTGTGTGTGTTTGGATGTAAAATACTACATTAAGAGCCTAATAGGAATAGAAACATAGTAAATAGTGTTCTAGAAATATCACCTACTTTCTCAGAAATGTAATCTACCTGTACCTACTCTTGTCCATGAGTGCAGGTGATAATGCAGCTCCGGCTGCAAGTCGACATGAAGAGCATGCTGGCTCATGCTGGCTCATGCATGTTGTGTCATCCTTGTGGTGTTGACAACATTACAACATTACAAGTGAAGCGAGTTGTACAGGAAGCCAAGAGGTGCTATGTAGCAAAATAAGAATCAGGAGGAAAGAGAAAAGACATTAAGTTAGAATGATGGATGAAGAAGGGAGAACATTGAAGACAAGAGATGAAGAAAAGGAACCATGAATGAGATATTTTGAGAAGATGTTCAACATGGAAGAGGAAAGGAAACAAAGTAGCAGGAAGAAATATCAGAAGAGTAGGATAGAGGTGGAGGACACATTAAAGAGGATGAAACAAGGAAAAGCACTTGGTGTGGACAAACTGATGGTGGAGCTGAGAGGGGTTTGGAAGGAGAACAAGGTACCGGAAGACTGTAAAGAAGGAGTTATAATACCTATTTTTTATGAAGAGATACAGGAAGAGGTGAACAAATTAGAAGGAGAAAACGCTGATGTGTCTCTTTACAAAAAAATTAAAAATGCTTGGAAAGAGAATAAGAAATCAAATAAGAGGAAGTTGGAGAGAGGAACAGCATGTATTTAAGTAATGGGGTTCTACAATAGACTTGATCTTTGCCCTACAACAGCTGATGGAAAGAAGGGAAAATACTTGATAATGGTAATTATTAGGGGTCTGCGAGCCTGGGGCTTTTCATTCGAGTCGAGTATTTCTAAAAGCAGTCAAGTTCAAATATGTTCATAATTTTAAAATTAAATTTTTATAAATATAAATACTTTGAGAAAAAAAGTTATTAAACGAAAATATAAGTTTTTAAAATTAGAAATAACACTTAAAAACACAATTTAAAAAAAGAACACAAAAAATTATAAGGCCTAATATAAAAAATAATTAAAATGATTTCAACACTAATGTCTATAAGGACATTAAAATTACACTAACGATTATTAAAAAAAGTAATCAAATGAATAAATGCTTGATGGCTTGAAAATGTACAATAAGATGGTATAGAAACACTGCACAATAATGTAAGTTAAGTGATAATGAAGGAAGCCTAGGTTTGGCCTGGATAGAAAAACACACACCAAACACTTTTACACTTACCACTTCTTCAAAACTTACACAGTAGCATACTGCTTTGAATTTTCAGAAATATTACTTTTTCATTCATGTCTTTTCATATGAAAAATAAATATTTCTGAAAATTCAAAACAATGTGCAACTGCTGAAGTTTGAAAAAGTGGGAAGTGTAAAAGTGTTAGAAGAAATAGAGAAGTGTGTTTGTTCCTATCCTTTCAGGTTGGCTTCCTTCACTATCACTTTACATTATTGTACAGTTTTTATACACTGGATCGATAAAAAGTTAGTAAATTCGATCGAACATAAGAATCATAAACAGTCAGAAATTTTAAGTGTTTCATATTTTGTTTATTATTCCTTTGTGTAATCCTGCATGATCACGTCTTCTGTTCCATTTCCATTCCTCTATGCACATTTGCACATGCGCTCTTGTTAGACTTTATTTAATTGAGAAATCTACTTCAATCCAATTCTTAATACTTATAAAAGTTGATGCTCATACTTTAAAATTAATATAAATGTGGTAAATTTGATAAAATATGTATTGCAATAAATAAGATCAACATTGATTTTAGACAGGTTAACCAACATAATTCTATAACTAAATAGTAACTAAACTAGTGCTAGTTTGGTAGCTAAACGTATTAATTAAACGAGTTTTAAATATCAAGTTTGAAAACATTGAACATAATAATATATTCTTGATATTAGATTTTTAATTTAATATAAATTATTATTTTAGAAGGAATCAGATAAAAATAGTAAAAAGAATCATTCAGTTATTTAGTAATCTTCTTAGCTATTTTTATTTTCATTGCTTTGTCATGGCAATACAAGTAAACAACTTCAATCAAGTTTAATTCAAAATGGACGACAATATTGAATAAATTTACCTGTCGAAAGAGGTTTTATAGCTATTACATTATTAATGTGAAAATTGAAATTAATCTTTAACAATTTGTTCAGTAACCGAATGATTTATGAGTGGAAATGCTGATATCCCAAATAAATAGCCTGTGCTTACTGTGTTTTAAAAATTGATTACTAAGCACTTCAAATGAAAGCACAAAAATGACGAGCCTACAAAACTTTCGATCTCGAGCTCGAACTTAAAGGACAAGTTTGGCTCGAAGTTCGAAATCCAAGTACTCGCAGAGCCCTAGTAATTATTGATGTGAAGAAGGCATATGGTAGCGTGTATAAAAATAAAGTATGGAATTCGATGGAGAAGGTTGAAGTAGACAGAGGAGTTGTAATTAGAGTGATGAATATATATGAGGGTAACATGAGTTGTGTTAAGACAAAGAGTGGAAGTATGGAGTGATTCCAATTAAAAAATGGAGTGAAGCAGGGAAGTGCCCTTTCACCATTACAATTTATAATAAAATGACAGGAAAACTTGGGGAGGAAGGAATGACTTGATGGTATGGAGGGAAAAGGAAGAGGAAGTACAGGAACAACTACAAGAATGGAATGAGGAAGTGAAAGAGTGTGGAATGAAATTTATCATGGCAAAGTGTGAAATGAAATTTATCATGGCAAAGTGTGAAATGATGGCCTAATAAAGCTATTAGGTTGGATGGAGTTGATCTTAGAAAAGCACCTAATGTAAATTATCTTGTAAGTGGGATTGAGGGGAAAGGTGGAAGTAGAGAGGATGTAAAGAGAGGAAGACCGCAGGGAGAGTTGTTATACAGGTGTGTAAGATACCTGCTATGGAGAGAGAAGTCCCCTTGAAGTGTAAATAAGTGTTGTACAGGGCGTACTTTGTACCCTTTGTCACCTGCAGCAGAAACATGGACACTGAATGTAAGAGAACCTAGGAAAGTGGAGGCCATGGGAATGAAGTTTGGGAGGAGCATGATAGCTGTCACGAGGAGAAACAAGAGATAGTAGAGAAAGCAAGACTGAGATGGTATGGACATGTAATGAGGATGGAGAAAGAGAGGAAGCCAAAGAAAATGTTAGAAATGAAGCATGCATGGAGGCCATAAGTATATGGGAGGAGTAGATAACAGAAAGTGTTCAAGTGAGAGGAGAATAATAGATTAAATGAAGAAGAATGGTGGAATAATAGAGGAAGATGGAGGCATTTTACTAAACATACCCGGCCACAAGCTGGAAACAGTTGATTGTAGCATTTGCTAAGCTACGTGAGTTATAAAATCATTTTTAAACTAATATAATATCTATAAACATTTCAAAAACATATATATATTTCCTTACATATACAATTTCAATAAACTATAAATGGACGGACTTACCCCGACTGCTACAAACTCCACCCAATAATACATTTTTTACTTCTACTACACGTTGTCTGTGTAGACAGACTAAGCAAAGCCACAGAAACAGTCCAGGCCCGAGTGAGGTCACTGGATGGGAAACATTCAGAAAACCTTCCACGGCGAAGAAAAGATTGTTCTATGAATGTCTGGAATGGTCTAGTGCCGGTGTGTTGGACGGAGACAGAGACTCAATTTCCTTCCACCCCGTTGACCTTGTTGACCTCTCCTAGGGTTTGGCCGCCATATAAAGCCCGCGTAGTCAAGGTCTTGTTTGACTATTTCTGTCTGGAGATTACTACCACCAAGTAGCAGACGAGAGTCAAACAAGACCTTGACTACGCGGGCTTTATATGGCGGCCAAACCCTAGGAGAGGTCAACAAGGTCAACGGGTGTGGAAGGAAATTGAGTCTCTGTCTCCGTCCAACACACCGGCACTAGACCATTCCAGACATTGATAGAACAATCTTTTCTTCGCCGTGGAAGGTTTTCTGAATGTGTCCCATCCAGTGACCTCACTCGGGCCTGGACTGTTTCTGTGGCTTTGCTTAGTCTGTCTACACATACAACGTGTAGTAGAAGTAAAAAATGAACTCGTGTAATGATGAGGATTCAACCAATCTCAGAGAATTATTAGAGTTATTTCTATTAGTTCACTAGTGCGTTTATCCCGAACGGGTAGTTACATGCGGTGCTAATAATATTAGTTAACTAATGTTCCATTGTGCTCCCTATTGGCATCATATATTTATTCTGATGGAATAGATTTAAAATAGTACTGAACTAACATTCACTAGGAAAGAGTATTAAATCAAAGAGTAAAGATGCACATGGCAGATTACATTATTATTATGTGGGTGTATATCAAAACAAGGTAGCCAACCGTGCACGATAGTGATAACTGGGTAATTTACACGCACATTCACATCTCTAGTTAAATAGGGCTCCTATAAATGTGAAGACACTAACTTTCATTTGCCTATGTTTAGTGTCTCCCTATTTTGTGCACATAGACATCCCAGGAACGCGAGCTGTGGACATTTGCTAATCTGAACCTGGCAATTGTTTACTTGCGGGCAAAACGGGAAGCTGAATTCACTGCCCTGCTGGAGCGAATAAACCCAGAAACACTCCCCTCTCACTCGCACAGTTTGAGAGCAGCAGCATACTACGTACAGGGTCTACAATCCTTCTTCCAGGCACGCTATAATGAAGCCAAGTGAGTATTTTTAACAAGTCACATGTTTTTCTTAAGATAATGGAGTAATTCTCCTTCACAAACTCACAAAGAAAGTTGACATAGACACTTGCTTCACAACTTTATTCAAACTAAAATTTCCGAACGGGTAGTAAGACGCGGTGCTAATAATAATAATAAACTAAAATTTAACTGTATGGCCCTGATACTTTCTGCATTTTATATAAATTGGCACTTAAGCAACAATAACTCTATTTATTACTAAGCTGACACTTTAGCTTTGTCATCTAGAGAGAAAGTATTGTAATCATGAAATGTTTCGACCTTGAGATGAGCAATCTTTGTTTTTTGTGGCACAAACTCATAAAAGTTAATTTAACAATCTGACTGTCAGGGCGGCGTAGTTGCTACCCCAACCTTTGACTCCACTATTTTACTACTGTCAGGGCGGCGTAGTTGCTACCCCAACCTTTGACTCCACTATTTTTCTACTGTCAGGGCGGCGTAGTTGCTACCCCAACCTTTGACTCCACTATTTTTCTACTGTCCGGCTCAGACTCCTTTAAAAATGGCTAAAGTCATTAATTATAGAGTTGGGTTGATTTCACTATTTTACGAATTTTGAATCCAAATCTATGTTTTATTTTTTAATCTTGAATCTGAATCCAAATCTTGGACAAGAAAACATAAATATAATACACTATAAAATTCATAAAGGCACTTAAGCATTAATTTACTGGTCTGGGGCCTGGATGTTATGTTAATTCGATAATTAGGATAGGATATGAACATCCAATAAACAGTATTAGTGCTCTAAAACAAATTTCCCTTTATATATTGAAGATTTTTTTTTTTTTTTTTTTTTTTTTTTTAAGGATTTGAAGGATCTGAGGGTCCCATCCCTAATTAATTAGTAATAAAAATTCTACTGCACTAGAATTCTCCAGCACAGCTTACTTCATGGAAAGCTTCTTTGACATTGTGAATTTATATTTGAATAAATTATCAAACAAAATTACAAATGTTTGGCTTTAAGAATACAATAATATAAGATTATAATTATCTATTTACCACATATTGTTATAGTATTATAAGTTTTTATTTTGAAGCCAAAGGGGGAGTATACATTTTACCACATCCGACTGCACAGCCCTGCCACAGATATGAAACGGTTTGATTGATCTCTTCCAAACCTTAAATTTAGATTTTATATGGTTATGCCTAAGTACTAGAAGATTGGACAAAAGGTAATATATTACAATATTCAAGACAGGGGATAGGAAGAGTTGTGGACATTATAGAGGCATAACACTGATGTGTCAATGTGCACAATGTAAGGAAATATTCTGGAAAGGAGAGTGAGGAAAAGTGTGAAAGGAAGATGAAGATTTCAGAGAGAGGAGGTCGAAGATAGATTTAATATTTGGAACTATACAGTGTGGATAGAAAGTAAGTATGGAAAGCAATGGCTGAGGTTGTGGTAGAAAGAGGAGTGGCAATGAGAGTTAGGAATGTGTATATTAGTAATGTGAGCTGTGTAAAGATAGAGAGAGGGTGAACAGAGTAGTTTCAATTAAAACATGGCGTGAAGCAGGGAAGTGCCCTCACCACTACTATTGGTATTGGTGATGGAAAGTGGCAGAAAACTGGATGAGGAGAAAGTGAAAGCAACGATGTTTGTAGATGACTTGATGGTATGGAGGGAAAAGGAAGAGTAAGTGTAGAAACAGCTGCACAAATAGAATGAGGGAATGAAAATGTATGGAAAGTGAAAAGTGAAGTGATGGCGATGGCAAGGTTAAGAAAGGTGATAGAACTGGCTAGAGTAGATTTTAAAGAAGCAAAGAGTGTGAAGTATCTTGGTAGTGTGATTGAGGCAAAAGGGGGCATCAAAAAAGATCTAGTGAGACGAGGGCAGCAGGGAGAGGTTTCTTAAAGATGTGTACGGGACCTGCTATGGAAAAGAGAAGTGCTCCTAAAGTGTAAGGAACTGTTGTTTAGAGCATACTTCATACCCATAATAGTATATGCAGCGGAAACTGGGACATCGGATAAAAGAGAAACAATGAAAGTGGAGGCCATGGGAATGAAGTTTCTGAGGAGCTTTCAACTTAAGAGATAGGATTAGGAATGAAGATGTAAGATCAAGAGTTGGGGTACATGAGATAGTAGAGTAAGCTCGAAGGAGATGGTATGGACACGTAATGAGAAGAGTAGGGGAGAGGATTCCAAGAAGATTAATGAATATGAAGTATGTAGGGGAGAGTAAGAGAGTGGAGGAGAAAGAATGATGGAAAGAGAGAGGAAGATGGAGGCATTTTACTAAACAGACAGAGTCACAAGTTGGAAACAGTTCATGATGATGATGATGATGATGATAATGGTTATAACTTGGGTTATTAAAGATTTGTCCATAGTCCTTAAATCTGACATGTAACCAAAGAAAACTTTCAGGGGAGACACCATTTCTGACAAAAACATAACAATTTGTTTAAAATAAAATACAGCTATAATTGATAAATAATTTTATATTTTAAATGTGTACATCACAATACATTAAAAATATATTAAATGGCTAAATAATATTCTTTGTCCACGGTAAGAGAAAGTTTTTACAGTTTTATCCTCCAAGGTTGTAGCATAAAGGTCATTGTGCACCGGTTTCCCATGCATTGATATCACTGCTAACTTTGTAGGTCTAAGTCTTTCCTGGATCATGCAGTTTCGAAGCTAGGTCTTCACAGTGTAAAAAAGGACCGGTCAATAGAAGGTGTTATCACCAGAAGAGTTGCCAAGATCCTCAATAATACATGAATATTTGGGAAGAGGGCTTCGCTACATTCAGTAATGGCATCTACAGCATTTTTTGGCCTTTTGTCCTTAGGAGTGTTTTGCCATTTCAGTGACTACAGCTCAGATTATAATGTTCACATATTTACATTTGCTTGTTTCAAATCATCAACGTAAAAGCTGTTCTTTAACATTCTTATTCAGAGAATATCTATGAATTAGACAGATCAATCCTTGCGATAAGTTTGTGTGTGTTGCAAACCTCTCTTAAAAATTCTTGATCTCCTGCCCCCACTCCCACCCCCCTTCTGGTCATAAATAATATTGCAGCCTTTCGCCCAACATACCAACATTAAGGCAAATAGTTTTATTTTATCGAGGGCCGTTTTTTATAAATATATATTTAATATCATATAAAGGACCTAAATTTCAGTCCTCTAGCCCCCCTCTGTCTTCCCTGTTAGCTACATCCTTGCCTTTAATTAAGGAAGCATTAGTTCAATGACATGTGAATTTTTGCATTCCAAATATTTTAAAAATGGCTCAAACATAATTATATTTAAAATGAATATTTAGAGAGTGTTTGACCTCAAAAATAATACTGTATGTTTGGTTTTTGGGTAAAAAATTGTTTAAAGGATGTTTACTGATTAGTGATTTTGAATTATTTTAAAGTTGTTTTAGCTCCTTTGCTTAAAATGGGGTCTATTTGACATGAAAAATAAAACTGTATGCATAGAGAGCTTAATTTTGGTAAATAAAACATTAAAATTAATTATATAAATTAATTATTAAACTAATTAATTAATTAATATTTAAATTAAATAAATAAATTAAACATTAAGGATCTCGTTAAATAAAAAGTTGTATCACATTTTTAGTGGCAACTCAGTCGTAAATAGTGATATTTCCACTAATGTGATTGATAGTGAAAGACCTTGCAGTATTGATGAGCCTACGAAAATCAACAATTAAACCAAGGCCCACGGAATGACACTCCATTAGCTCTTACTCTCAAGATGTAAAATGAAATGTTGGTACCGGTAAGCCTACTGGCAACAATTAATAACAACATGTAATGCACACAAGGAAATGGGAAGGTTGCCATTTCTGAGAGACATCTTTTATAAGGTAGCTACTATAAAAAATAACTATGACTAAAAACATGTTTGAATTTGAATCTTCCAAACGATGTAGTAGGTAATAATCATTATTCCCTTGAGCCTCTATAAAATATTCAATGAATTATTTTTAGTGCTATGGTTTTCGGGGAATTTTTCTATGAAAATTATTGGATCTCTGAACATAGTTTGCACCCCTGCTGGACCACTATGCAGAGTGTATGGGAAGACCACCTAGTTAAACCACAACGAAAATATATACACTCTCCGAGCAGATATATGTTTGTTATCAACTTATGTATCTGGTAAATGCGATCTATCTTTACATTGACCAACAAGTATTTCACTAACCCCACATGACATCTCCACTCCTGTTATGAGATTAAAAAATATGACAATTGTGTCCCACAATTTTAATGAATTCTCCCCAATTCTAATGGAAAATGTTGTTTTTAGACGTTATCTACGAGAGACGTTAAAAATGGCGAACGCGGAGGATCTAAACAGACTGACTTCTTGTTCTCTGGTTCTGTTGGGCCATATCTTCCTGTCTCTAGGAAACAGTCGAGAGAGCATGAACATGGTAACCCCAGCCATGCAGCTTGCCAGCAAGATTCCAGATGTTCATGTTCAGCTCTGGGCATCAGCTATACTCAAAGGTAACAACACAATATTCACTTTGGGGTAGCAAACAAATACAATTAGTAAGGTTTCTGGGGATGCTAACACTTTCTTTAAAAATTATTACCATATTTGGTATAGCAAAAGTTGAGCAAACAAAAGTTTAATTTCAATTGGTCACTTTAATTCATTTGAATGAGACTAATGTGGGCACATTTCTGTGATGATTGGTTTCACAAAACTATTTATGCTTGAAACAGATATTTGTTGTTTTGTTTGCTGTCCCAGCATAGCTCCCAGAGCATTGTGCAGCTGCAGGCAAGAGAACTTTCTCTGATTGGCTCATGTTGGACACAGGCAACATAATTAATTAACAAAAGACCGTTCTCATTGAGACTATTGTCTAACTCGGAAGGAAACTTATTTATCATAGGAAGTGGTGAATAGAGTTTCTAACTAGAGATAGGCCACTCGAATCTTCGAATCCACCGAATCTTGACAAGTATTCAAGATTCGAGAATTCGATGGTTGAATCCTCCACCTCATAAATAAAGCATAATATTTTAATTTTTGGATTCAAAAATTACTAAGTTAGATCTACTTGAAAAGCACAACTTAATTTGTAATCATTATTTTGTCAGACAAAAGCGATAAACATGGATACATTTTTTTTAATAATAATTGTTAGGTGTAGAAAATGTAACATGCCTAGTACTCTACCCTTCCACCCCTATGGGAAACTTGGACTCGACCGTTTCAGCACATGCCCACACCTGACAAACAATCTTGTAAATATTTTAATAAATACATTAAAGATCTTCAAAAACTGAAAATCAAAACTATATTTACAAATAAACTCGAAATAAATCAAACAAATTATGGCTTTTTTTTAAAGAGAAATAAGAACACATTACACACAATACAAAGTCAGTCGCCATGACGTATATGTTTACTCGCCAGACACATGACGGTTAATTCTTACTACTCAACTGGTTTTAATTATCTACAATTATGCAAAGAACCTTAATTTATTCCATATGATACTAAGTTAGACACTTTGTTGGGTTTCGTGAAAATGATATTGTCAACAGTTGGACACCGATAAAACTATTTATTTACGCCTACCAGCCTACGTATTTTATATCGATTATTTGTTTAAATCGATTCAGGTAAGTGCTATCAAGTTTTAAGAATCAAATAACGACTTGCTTCATAATTTGTTTTTAAATTGATTTTAACTAAGAGCTTATTTTTTTCAAATATGTTATTGAAGTAATTGTAAGAATATTAAAACGCAGTCTTGCCTAATAAAATAGTAATGAACATATTGCAACGAGTCGAAAATATGTTCGTATTTTAAATATAATGTATTCTCAGAAATCGTTATATGGCAAGAATCGAATATATTTCTAGTTTTCTACGCGAAGATAGATAATAGATATAAAAGAAAATTATTATTATTATTATTATTATTATTATTATTATTATTATTATAATTATTATTATTATTATAATAAATAAATTATAATACCTCAAGATTTTTAAAGTTGATCAAAAGGTAACTAGGCCTAATTTGTTTGTTTATTTCACATGCTTTTTTTAGAAACTTAACTCATTCTATCGACACTTTTAAAAATAACTTAAAGACACTCAAATTTCGATTGATTTGATTTCAAAACAATAATATGAGAGTAGATTGTTTAATTGGCTGGATTTTAACCTGTATTTTGCGAGGGTGGTTGAAGTTGATTAAAATTGAAAGCACGATTGAAATTAATCTTAATTTACAATTGAGACCTATATTGTGTAATGTAGGTCTATTGGTAAATCATTAAAATTTCTAACAATAATGCTAGGATTTGGATTAACTATTCGAGATTCGAAAATAAAATGTAGATTCGTATTTGAGAAATAGTGGATTCGACCCATCTCTATTTCTAACAATCTATTTTCAATCTCTCTGATTCTAAATACTTGGGTTCTAAGTGATTACTACTTTATTTAAATCTTACATAAATAATCCAGAGTGGCCTTAGATTGACTAAAGAGATAAAACTAATGGCCTATATCCCTTCTAATCACACTTGCTTGTTATTCTGGTAACATATACAAGTTTGAGAATAATTTCTACTGCAACAGTTATTTTGACTAAATACAACTGAAATCTTGTTTTCACGGCTAAACAGTATCTGAAATTCTTTTTAGAGCACAGCCATAGTTGCGACCTTGCTGATGTAATTAAAGTCAAGAAGGATAATTAATATGAGTTGAGATCATTAAGGACTGAGAGGGCTATGCCCATCCATATGGTTCCACAGTTGGTCCCTCCAAGATGTAATGGCTAGCATTACTCAGTCCTAGGGATTGCCAAGCTATCCCTTGTGAGGCTTCATATGCACCAAACAGGGGGCCCTCTCCTTCCTCGCCCCAACTTAGAGTACCGCTAGTTCGGAGTCATGGGTCACAGCCAGCTCCAATTAGTGAACCAACACAAGCCCTGCACCACACCCTGTTGTCGTGGCCACTGCGACCAGCTTGCAAGTATGGTTGCAACATTAGATAACACTCAATTCAATAACAAAAACTCATAGTTATTTTCAAGTTGTATATTTAAAAAAAAAAATTATGGTTCTTTAAAATGTGTGCATTCAATGTATGTATCTGAATTTCTACTTCATTTCCAGTCCGGTTCTAAAATCGATAAATCATATTACCTATTCATGATTGTAAATTTTCTTTCTCGATATGTTTTTGAATGGTTACCATAACAACGATGTTTGAGTTGCAGACTTGTACCGCCTGTGTGCAGACCCACGGGAGAATGAAGCATTTCAAATGCACTGCAACTTCTCTCAAATGTTGCTGAAGGATCACTTCCAAGCTTCTCAGATGCCAGAGCACAACCTAATCCAATGGACTGAGGGCAGCTTTCCTTTGCTTGTAGATCCTACACCCACTAGTACATAACTCACATCTTTTATATTTTTTTAAATGTACAAATGCTTTTTTATTCTTTTTGAAATAAATATATTTTGAATTTGCATAAAAAATCATCATTATAACTAACCATTTCCAGCCTGTGGCTGGGTCAGTTTAGTAAAATGTTTCCATCTTCCTCCTGTAATTGCTTCTCTTTTTCTTTCAAATGCACACTTTCTGCTATCTGCTCCTCCCATTTATTTATTAGCCCCCCCTTTCGGTTTTTTCTTATATACTTTCTGCATTATTCTCCTATCATCCTCTCCTTTTCAATCCTCATTACATGCCCATACCATTTCAGTCTTGTTTCTTCTACTATCTCATGTACTCCTTGTACTCCCAAACTTTCCAGCATAATAAAATTCCTTATCATATTTTTCCAGTCTTCCAGTACCTTGTTCACACTCCATGCCACTCTCAGCACCCTGTACAACCATTGTATTCCTGCTTCTCCTGATGCTCTTATCACTTCAAGAGTTAGTTCATCCATACCTGGTGCATCCTCCATCTCTTTCCGTGTGTGACCCATTTATATATATATATTGCCTTTTCTCTCTCCTCAAGTTTCTTACTTTGTTATATAGCACCTTCTTACTTCCTTTCACATCCATTTCCAGTATCTTTGTCCTTTTTTTCCCATCCAATCCTACCAAGATTCCTGTGAAACTCGCTTCGCTCTTTCCTTCTTCTCGCTATATTCTTCCTTTGTTTCCTTGTTCCTATTCTTAAAACCCCTTCTGAATACTTTATTCTTATTTTCACTTCCTTAACCTTGTCATGTCACCAGACTGCTCTTAAACCTTACCCATTCAACCTCTACACTTTGCAGCTCATCCTTGGGTATTAAGCTTCTTACCTTTCTTAAGTACAGCTCTTTTTCCTCTTTATTTTTAGCCCCCACACCCTTATTCTTCTTTCTTGTCTTACTACCTTTCTCCATCCCTTTATGTCTGCCACAAACAACCTGTGGTCATTATCTACGGACACACTTTGTATTACCTTGATGTTTACAGTCTGCCTATTCATTTCTTCATCCAGGATGAAGTTTTCTATCACTGACTTTTTCTCTACCCTCCCCCCCTTCACTCCTCTTGTTTCTCTATTCCCAACCTTCCTTCCCTAACACCTCCTCAAACCCTCATGTATGTGTTATCAAAGTAATGGAGTTTTGCATGCAGTGCAACTGTGCTTCTGATACATCCATATTACACAAATAGGGAAATAATGAGGGGCGTGAAGGCAAGTTGGGCAAACCTAACAAGACATGTTTGATGTTTATTCAATGTGCTCAAATTTACTTTAAATTTAATTTGGATCTTGGTTCAATCATTTTGGGGGGTTTGAGAAAGCCAATTTGTGGGACTCTGTGAAAGTCACACTTCGTTTAAAAATTGATTTAAAAAAGTTACAATGTCAAATTTGTATTAAATGTTCATTAACAATAGTATTAATAAGGGTATGCAATTAGTACTTTTTTTTGGAATCAAATAATTTCAAATGAATACCGATTAATACAATTAAAATAATGTGTTTTCCCTCACATATGGGGAAATCTATCAGTCGTATACTGATTTCAAAATGGTTGTTTAAAAAATTGATTTGTCAAACAAAATCTTAGATTATCTCTTTAAATTTAATTTTAGTATGACAACCCTTCCTTTGTTTGACAATTTTTTTTTAGGAGTTTTAAACGTTTGCAATAGTTTTTATTTCCAAAAACAACTATACCTTTTGAATGAAAACAAAATAAATCTTTAGTTGATTCTACATTGAATTTTTATCACACATAAAAATAAACATCAGCATCAATAGATAAAAAAAATAACTTGTTTATTCTAAGGGAATTAAAACTATTCTTAGGAAACTAAAAATCATCTTTAACAAGAATTCACTTATTCATCATCAACTTAGCTTTAAAATAAACTTATTGTAAGTAGTAAAAGATAAATTAATAAACCATTAAGATTAATTTAAGATTGTTTAGCAAGTTTGGACATCCCTTTTGTATCCACATTAATTTTGATAGTTAGCTGTCTTCATCTGTACCTTTCACTCTCCATACACCTCACCCGCTCCCCTCTTGTATCACCTGCTCCCCTCTTGTATCACCCGCTCCCCTCTTGTATCTCCCGCTCCCCTCTTGTATCACCCTCTCCCCTCTTGTATCTCCCGCTCCCCTCTTGTATCACCCTCTCCCCTCTTGTATCACCCTCTCCCCTCTTGTATCTCCTGCTCCCCTCTTGTATCTCCTGCTCCCCTCTTGTATCACCCTCTCCCCTCTTGAATCTCCCGCTCCCCTCTTGTATCACCCTCTCCCCTCTTGTATCACCTGCTCCCCTCTTGTATCACCCGCTCCCCTCTTGTATCACCTCTTCCCTCTTGTATCACCCTCTCCCCTCTTGTATCACCCTCTCCCCTCTTGTATCTCCTGCTCCCCTCTTGTATCACCCTCTCCCCTCTTGTATCTCCCGCTCCCCTCTTGTATCACCCTCTCCCCTCTTGTATCACCTGCTCCCCTATTGTATCTCCCGCTCCCCTCTTGTATCACCCTCTCCCTCTTGTATCACCCGCTCCCCTCTTGTATCACCCGCTCCCCTATTGTATCACCTCTCCCCCCTTGTATCAACCTCTCCCCTCTTGTATCACCCGCTCCCCTCTTGTATCTCCCGCTCCCCTCTTGTATCACCCTCTCCCCTCTTGTATCTCCCGCTCCCCTCTTGTATCACCCTCTCCCCTCTTGTATCTCCTGCTCCCCTTTTGTATCACCCCCTCCCCTCTTGTATCTCCTGCACCCCTCTTGCATCACCCTCTCCCCTCTTGTATCACCCGCTCCACTCTTGTATCACCTCTCCCATTTTGTATCTCCCGCTCCCCTCTTGTATCACCCTCTCCCCTCTTGTATCTCCCGCTCCCCTCTTGTATCTCCCGCTCCCCTCTTGTATCACCCTCTCCCCTCTTGTATCTCTCGCTCCCCTCTTGTATCACCCTCTCCCCTCCTGTATCACCCTCTCCCCTCTTGTATCACCCTCTCCCTCTTGTATCTCCTGCTCCCCTCTTGTATCACCCTCTCCCCTCTTGTATCACCTGATCCCCTCTTGTATCTCCAGCTCCCCTCTTGTATCACACTCTCCCCTCTTGTATCACCCGCTCCCCTCTTGTATCACCCTCTCCCCTCTTGTATCACCGCTCCCCTCTTGTATCACCTCTCCCCTCTAGTATCACCCTCTCCCCTCTTGTATCTCCTGCTCCCCTCTTGAATCACCCTCTCCCCTCTTGTATCTCCCGCTCCCCTCTTGTATCACCCTCTCCCCTCTTATATCACCCGCTCCCCTCTTGTATCCACCTCTCCCCTCTTGTATCACCCTCTCTCATACAGCAGTCTCACCACTCATTCCTGCACAAGATAACGACTGAAGGCTATCCCCATTCTTTCCTTTCGCTTGTTATGGCTCCCACAAACAATGCTCACCAGTCCATCTGCTTGGCTCAAGCTGTAAAACTGCTGGTATTAAATATATAAAGGACAAACCGACTCTTGACTATTTGAACTTCAACCTTGTACACAACTGCTGGTATTAAAGATATAAAGGACAAACCGACTCTTGACTATTTGAACTTCAACCTTGTACACAACTGTTGGTATTAAAGATATAAAGGACTAACTGACTCTTGACTATTTGAACTTCAACCTTTTACACAACTGCTGGTATTAAAGATATAAAGGACAAACCGACTCTTGACTATTTGAACTTCAACCTTGTACACAACTGTTGGTATTAAAGATATAAAGGACTAACTGACTCTTGACTATTTGAACTTCAACCTTTTACACAACTGCTGGTATTAAAGATAAAAGGACAAAACCGACTCTTGACTATTTGAACTATCAACCTTGTAAACAACTGCTTGGATATAAAATTATAAAGTACAACTGACTCTTGACTATTTGAACTTCAACCTTTTACACAACTGCTGGTATTAAAGATATAAAGGACTAAACGACTCTTGACTATTTGAAATCAACCTTGTACACAACTGCTGGTATTAAAGATATAAAGGACAACTGACTCTTGACTATTTGAACTTCAACCTTGTACACAACTGCTGGTATTAAAGATATAAAGGACAAACGACTCTTGACTATTTGAACTTCAACCTTGTATAACAACTGCTGGTATTAAAGATATAAAGGACTAACCGACTCTTGACTATTTGAACTTCAACCTTGTACACAACTGCTGGTATTAAAGATATAAAGACTAACAACTCTTGACTATTTGAACTTCAACCTTGTACACAACTGCTGGTATTAAAGATATAAAGGACTAAACCGACTCTTGACTATTTGAACTTCAACCTTGTACACAACTGCTGGTATTAAAGATATAAAGACTAACAACTCTTGACTATTTGAACTTCAACCTTGTACACAACTGCTGGTATTAAAGATATAAAGGACTAAACCAACTCTTGACTATTTGAACTTCAACCTTGTACACAACTGCTGGTATTAAAGATATAAAGGACAAACCGACTTTTGACTATTTGAACTTCAACCTTGTACACAACTGCTGGTATTAAAGATATAAAGGACTAACCAACTCTTGACTATTTGAACTTCAACCTTGTACACAACTGCTGGTATTAAAGATATAAAGGACTAACCAACTCTTGACTATTTGAACTTCAACCTAGTACACAACTGCTGGTATTAAAGATATAAAGGACTAACGACTCTTGACTATTTGAACTTCAACCTTGTACACAACTGCTGGTATTAAAGATATAAAGGACTAACACTCTTGACTATTTGAACTTCAACCTTGTACACAACTGCTGGTATTAAAGATATAAAGGACAACCGACTCTTGACTATTTGAACTTCAACCTTGTACACAACTGCTGGTATTAAAGATATAAAGGACTAACGACTCTTGACTATTTGAACTTCAACCTTGTACACAACTGCTGGTATTAAAGATATAAAGGACTAAACCGACTCTTGACTATTTGAACTTCAACCTTGTACACAACTGCTGGTATTAAAGATAAAAGGACTAAACGACTCTTGACTATTTGAACTTCAACCTTGTACACAACTGCTGGTATTAAGATATAAGGACAAACCAACTCTTGACTATTTGAACTTCAACCTTGTACACAACTGCTGTATTAAAGATATAAAGGACAAACCGACTCTTGACTATTGAACTTCAACCTTGTACACAACTGCTGGTATTAAAGTATAAAGGACAAACGACTCTTGACTATTTGAACTTCAACCTTGTACACAACTGCTGGTATTAAAGATATAAAGGACAAACCGACTCTTGACTATTTGAACTTCAACCTGTAAGCAACTGCTGGTATTAAAGATATAAAGGACAAACCGACTCTTGACTATTTGAACTTCAACTTGTACACAACTGCTGGTATTAAACATATAAAGTACTAACTGATTCTTAACTATTTGAACTTCAACCTTGTACACAACTGCTGGTATTAAAGATATAAAGGATAAACCGACACTTGACTATTTGAACTTCAACCCAGTACACAACTGCTGGTATTAAAGATATAAAGGATTAACCAACGCTTGACTATTTGAACTTCAACTTTGTACACAACTTCTTGTATTAAAGATAAAAAGTACTAATCGACTCTTGACTATTTGAATTTCAACCTTGTACACAACTGCTGGTATTAAATCTAAAAAGGACTAATCGACTCTTGACTATTTGAACTTCAACCCTGTACACAACTGCTGGTATTAAAGATATAAAGGACTAACTGAATTCTTGACTATTTGAACTTAAACCTTGTACACAACTTCAGGTATTAAAGATATAAAGGACAAACCGACTCTTGACTATTTGAACTTCAACCTTGTACACAACTGCTGGTATTAAAGATATAAAGGATTAACCAACTCTTGACTATTTGAACTTCAAACTTGTACACAACTGCTGGTATTAAAGATATAAAGGACTTACCGACTCTTGACTATTTGAATTTCAACTTTTTACACAACTGCTGGTATTAAATATATAAAGGACAAACCGACTCTTGACTATTTGAACTTCATCCTTGTACACAACTGCTGGTATTAAAGATATAAAGGATTAACCAACCTTGACTATTTGAACTTCGACCTTGTACACAACTGCTGGTATTAAAGATATAAAGGATTAACCAACGCTTGACTATTTGAACTTCAACTTTGTACACAACTGCTGGTATTAAAGATATAAAGTACTAACTGATTCTTGACTATTTGAACTTCAACCTTGTACACAACTGCTGGTATTAAAGATAAAAAGTACTAATCGACTCTTGACTATTTGAATTTCAACCTTGTACACAACTGCTGGTATTAAATCTAAAAAGGACTAATCAACTCTTGACTATTTGAACTTCAACCTTGTACACAACTGCTGGTATTAAAGATATAAAGGACTAACTGATTCTTGACTATTTGAAATTAAACCTTGTACACAACTGCTGGTATTAAAGATATAAAGGACTAATCAACTCTTGACTATTTGAACTTCAACCTTGTACACAACTGCTGGTATTAAAGATATAAAGGACAAACCGACTCTTGATTATTTGAACATCAACCTAGTACACAACTGCTGGTATTAAAGATATAAAGGACAAACCGACTCTTGACTATTTGAACTTCAACCTTGTACACAACTTCTGGTATTAATGATATAAAGGACAAACCTACTCTTGATTATTTGAACTTCAACCTAGTACACAACTGCTGGTATTAAAGATAAAAAGCACTAATCGACTATTGACTATTTGAACTTCAACCTTGTACACAACTGCTGGTATTAAAGATATAAAGTACTTATGATTTTTGACTATTTGAACTTCAACCTTGTACACAACTGCTGGTATTAAAGATATAAAGGACAAACTGACTCTTGACTATTTGAACTTCAACCTAGTACACAACTGCTGGTATTAAGGATAAAAAGCACTAATCGACTCTTGACTATTTGAACTTCAACCTTGTACACAACTGCTGGTATTACTAATATAAAGGACAAGCCGACTCTTGACTATTTGAACTTCAACCTTGTACACAACTGCTGGTATTAAAGATATAAAGGACAAACCGACTCTTGACTATTTGAACTTCAACCTAGTACACAACTGCTGGTATTAAAGATATAAAGGACAAACCGACTCTTGACTATTTGAACTTCAACCTAGTACACAACTGCTGGTATTAAAGATATAAAGACAAACCTACTCTTGACTATTTGAACTTCAACCTAGTACACAACTGCTGGTATTAAAGATATAAAGGACAAGCTGACTCTTGACTATTTGAACTTCAACCTTGTACTCAACTGCTGGTAATAAAGATAAAAAGCACTAATCGACTCTTGACTATTTGAACTTCAACCTTGTACACAACTGCTGGTATTACAGATATAAAGGACAAGCCGACTCTTGACTATTTGAACTTCATCCTTGTACACAACTGCTGGTATTAAAGATATAAAGGACAAATCTACTCTTGACTATTTGAACTTCATCCTTGTACACAACTGCTGGTATTAAAGATATAAAGGATTAACCAACTCTTGACTATTTGAACTTCAACCTTGTACACAACTGCTGGTATTAAAGATATAAAGGATTAACCAACTCTTTACTATTTGAACTTCAACCTTGTACACAACTGCTGGAATTAAAGATATAAAGGACAAGCCGACTCTTGACTATTTGAAC
This sequence comes from Timema cristinae, assembly GCA_039000515.1. Taxonomy (NCBI): domain Eukaryota; kingdom Metazoa; phylum Arthropoda; class Insecta; order Phasmatodea; family Timematidae; genus Timema; species Timema cristinae. The sequence goes on from JBCFYV010000024.1 coordinate 1,262,880, forward strand.
TTCAACCTTGTACACAACTGCTGGTATTAAAGATATAAAGGACAAACTGACTCTTGACTATTTGAACTTCAACCTTGTACACAACTGCTGGTATTAAAGATATAAAGGATTAACCAACTCTTTACTATTTGAACTTCAACCTTGTACACAACTGCTGGTATTAAAGATATAAAGGACAAACCGACTCTTGACTATTTGAACTTGAAGCTTGTACACAACTGCTGCTATTAAAGATATAAAGGACAAACCGAATCTTGACTATTTGAACTTCAACCTTGTACACAACTGCTGGTATTAAAGATATAAAGGACAAGCCGACTCTTGACTATTAGAACTTCAACCTTGTACACAACTGCTGGTATTAAAGATATAAAGGGCTAACTGATTCTTGACTATTTGAACTTCAACTTGGTATTCGAATAGAATATTTGGCCATTCATTATTCACACAGCCTTAACATTTGAACCGTTGCGCCTAATTAGGCGTGTTCAAATTTTAAAAAATAATAATAAATATTAGTTATCAAAAAAAATTTAGAGTGTGCTGGGTGAGTTAAAAAGAGCAAAGAAAAACTGAGCAAATCGATACCCAGCACACGCAATAAAAACTATTGCGAGACTCGTCTTCACGGTCACCTCCAATAATATATGTCATCAACTAAGATCGTAATTACACCTCTGGTTTTATTATTAGACAACTTATTTTAACTAGCAGTAGCCTACCTAAGGATGAACGTATTAAAAAGTAAGTACAAACATTATAGTCAAGAGATGTTTATTAAGATTCAAAAAATATAGACAACAATATATAGAGATCAACAATCTCAAGAAAAGATAGGCTATACAAAATATACAATCTTGCATCATGGCCTCATAAGGAGGGCGCACGACATATAAGCGATTAGCCACGCTAATATCAAACTTGATCAGGCCGAAACAACAATGAATAACTCCTCAATATAACCTAAGCATAAATGTCAATGTTCCACATAACAATATTTAAAGTTATTTCCTGCCAGTCATCTCTCCTCTTTTCGTCCCATAAACGGGGAAAATAGACAAGATCCACAAAATTATAGATAACTTAAGTTGACTTTAGTTAGATAAACCCATATTAGCTCGCCAACACTTAACAAATATCCACCCATCACTTAGTCGTTATGGCGGCTATCACTAACCTCTTACATGCGCTGATGGCCCCTAGTACTCTAAGTTCATGAGAGAACATTTAAAGTTAATAATGAACAGAATAATTCCATAGACGAAATCTAATGATATTATAATTCAATAAGCAAAAGACAAACCTAACATCTAACATGTAGTAATATAAACAATATTTCTAGACAAATACTTCCCAGTAAGAGGGTAAAGCTTAAGTCCTTTATGCTCAGAGAAAACATATATTACTCAATAAATATCGACATCATAAGATGTTTACTTTTGTCCAACTCCAAACTTAATACTTGACATAAACACTGCGGGCAAAGTTCAAAGTTAAAGCCCATCAATATTAGAAATAATTACAAGTGCAAAAGAGATGTTATTGAAAATGAAATCGTATTTCATTTTGTTAAAGTTCGTTAATATTCGAAATAAATACAAGTCCAAATGATATCAGCCTTCAGTTCATTAAAGTTCGTTACTATTTGAAATAAATACAAGTCCAACACTTAAGTCCACCAATAGGTGACATCAGTAATACGCGTAAAGTTTAAAAGTTAGAGTTTTGTTTGAATATTGGAAATAATTATTAAGAGTCCAAAGTGACATTTAGAACAACAAAGATTTAAGCCGAAAAGTAATTTATCTTACATGGTTTATATCCGAAGCCGTAGCTTGCACAAGCTATTTCCAAAGCCAGTCCTAGAGTGGCGCTTAACCCACACGATCACTTTTATATACAGAAAGCACAGATCACAGCACACGGAACGAAGGGATGACGAGAGGGGGAAAACCAAAGAACATAACGAGGCGTGGAATGTTCTACGAGCGTCTGGATGACAGACTTGGGCACTGGTGAAGTGTTTCTTCTTTCTAACTGAAGATCTTTGGTTTGGAGAAGTCGATGCAGAGCGCTGGACTCGGCTCGGCCCTCAGTATTCCGAGAGTAGTCGTCTGGTTCGGTCGTGAGAGTTCAGATGGGCCGTGTAGTTTTGTTGATCGGGTGTGAGTGTTCCGATGGGCCGTGTAGTGTAGCCGGGCCGGCCACTGATGGTGTTGGTATAATTGGTAAGTCGATTGTTTTTGTTTGGTGGCGGGTAGCTTGTGGCTAATGCTACCCAATATTATTAATTTATTAAAGTTAAATTAACCTTCTCTTCCATTAAGGGGAATTATGAAAGTTATAAATTGGTTAACATTCTAATTTACGTCACTGTCTAATTTACATCGGCATAAATTCTTTGCCTGTGTTTTCTATGTTAAACACATAGAAAACACAGGCAAAGAATTTATGCTAATGTAATGCTAATGCTAATGCTTTGGATTTATTTGTTTGTTAGTTCCGAATTGTGGTCATAGATGGCATTTGACTGCACACCCTAATGGGAGTTTTTATAACCAGAATAACCCTGCATTTCACCCTCCAAATAGCTCAAGTTCAATGATTCTTTGCGGGAAGAATAGCATGTTTTCTGTTTCTTTTGTTCATGTTGTGTAAATGATGGCGAGTAGAAAAGGTTTATCTGTTAATGAAATAGAAGAAATAATGAATTTAGCTAATGAGATAGATGACAATGAAGATGAAATAGAATAATTGGCAGAATTTGTGATAAAATATAAAATCCAATGCTGTTAATGAAAGTAAACGCCTATCTCGCAAATTTAAACATGAAAATATTATATTCCACCTCTACAATATGAATAGCATGTGTATGATTCAATACCTATAGGCTATTATACTTTCTAAGGGTAGCCTAAAATCAATAAAATATTATTTTATAGTATATTTATCTACAAATCAGGTAACATTTAGAAGATAAATTATTTATTATGAGCCTCTATGCACATTTTATTGTACTGGATGATGCCTATCACCTTAACCAGCTGATTGTATAAGTTTATTTATTTGTTTGTGTATTTGCGAACTTCAATAATTGACATAGAGCCTCCAAAGATGTGTCAAAATGCTTATACGTTTTTCGGGCTTTATCCCGTAACACCCACACATAGCACGGGCTAAAAGCCACTGTATTATTATATAATACTTGACAATTTTAGAATCGTTTGTCTAAATTTGTGATTTCTCATAGGAAGGTAACGTTTACGAGGTGTGGCTATTAAATAACTGCTCCCAGCAAACTTCAAGCGTGCCACGACATGTTTGAACCTGACTGGGTATAATGGTCCTTCCCCCACCCTGAGCCAGCAGGTCGCTCAGTTCGACTGTAGCAGTTGATTGAATTAGTCTACACACTAGTGACAAGTGGTCAGACAGAGCAACGGGTTAACCTCAAGTTTCTTGTTAAACTAGGGAACAATGCCACAGAAGCTTATGTAATGTTGAAAGAAGTCTACGGGAATGAATGTTTATTCCAGACACAGGTTTTTGAGTGGTTTAAACTGTTTAAAGAAGGGCGTGAAACGACGATCGGCGCCCAGGATGTCCCTCAACGTCAAAAACGGACGAAAACATTGAAAAAATTGGTAAATTAATCCGCGCTGATCGTTGTCTGAGCATCCGAGGGCTTGCTGAAATGACAGGAATTGACAAAGAAAGTGTTTGACAGATTTTGCATGAATCATTTAACATGCGGAAGGTTTGTGCAAAAATGGTGCCGAAACTCCTCACTCCCGAGCAAAAGGAATCAAGACAGAACATTTGTATTGACATCTTAAACAACATCACCACTGATCCAGATTTGTTAGACAAGGTGATTACTTGTGATGAATCGTGGTTTTTTACTTACGATCCCGAAACAAAGAGGCAATCCATACAATGGAAGAGCCCAAGCTCACCAAGGCAAAAAAAGCCAAGATGAGCAAATCCAAATTCAAAGCAATGATGATTGTCATTTTCGACATTCGTGGCATTGTCTACGTTCAATGAGGGTCAGACGGTCAATCAACATTTCTACATTGAGGTTCTGACGACCCTACGTGAGCGTGTGAGAAGATGAAGACCAAGTCCTGGATCCTTCACCAAGACAATTCTCCAGCCCATTCTGCCTCGTCTGTGAAAGCTTTCCTCGCAAAATACGGCATCACCGTGTTGGAAAATCCATTGTACTCGCCCGACCTTGCCCCCTGTGACTTTTCTATTTCCCAAGGTCAAGTCGGTGCTGAAGGGGACAAGATTTGAAAGTATGGAAGTGGTTAAAGCAAAAGCGACGGAGGTTCTCAACCAGCTGACAGAAGAGTACTTCCAGCACTGCTTTCAACAATGGAAACATCGTATGGAAGGCGATAAAACTTCCGCTGTAATTGGTGACGAATAAAAAGTGTTATGACTTCAGTCTGGTTATTTAATAGCCATACCTCGTATTATAATTTATTTGTGTTTATTAGAGAATGAAGAAAAAGAATTTCCAAAGTTGATCCACTAGACTTTCTGTGGCTTGGCTACTGTTTATTCACTGTGGATACCCAGTAAACTTCCATACTTACTGGAAGAGGTGTTTTGTCATTGGATAGACATAGCTCAATCAGATTAATCTTTCCTAAAAGATGGCGTTGGCACTCAGGCCCTTTAATACTGTTTTTGTAGTAAAGATTACACACAAAATTTATTTGACTACTCTAACCTGTGATGAAAAACAACTTTTTCTAAACCATCGTGACATAATCTCCAAAGCTACTAAGGTTTTTCTTAGTGAGTTTCCTAGCTTGAGCCATAAAATTAACCACTACTGAAGTTTGTATTTCTGAAGGTTCATCTGGAGGGGGGTTTTCAAGTACATTTTCAAGCTCGTGTATTAGATTCCTGAGGAAGCAATCTATAGTGAGTAAACAAATGACACTGGTTTCAACTCCTCTGTATTCTGTATCCTGGCAATCTCAATGCACTAAATTTTTTTGTGGCTTTCCTTTAAACATTAACAAGTAACTGGGAGTTTTGATTATCTTTTGTCTTTAATCTCTCAATGGGATTCATCAGGGATTTTGTTTTGTCTGTGATTCACTCTTGGATGAAAGTTTTATATGTTTTTTATATGCTTGTAATCTATCGAGTCTGAATCCACTATCAACTATTACTTTGGTCTTGTTCATGAAAAAAGAATGGGTTCCCATACTGCTCGATGTAGTCTACCATTAAATTGATGCCATTTTCATCCCAAGTAGTAACAGAAGGTCAGAAGTCATGATGTAAGGAATATGTAACTTCTACTAGATTACACATTTGTTTCAGGAGATGGGAAATTTGTACTTTATCAGGTCATGCTGAGGATCTTTTAACAGCATTGACACACAACTTCCAGTTACCATCTCAAAAAGAATGTGTGAGCTCCTGAAAACAGGAATGAATTCAATAATGTATTGAAATAATGTGCTTCTCCTAACAACCACTGCAATGTATATAGCTGTTTTCTTCTTCCCAACATGTACAAGTGAATATAACGCTTGGAACACCATCTCACATTATTTGACAGAGCACGATGGCAGGAATATGGAGAAAAATGTTTCTGAAGAATGTTGACAGACAGTCCTGAGATCATTTGCATCACAAATTGTATCATTCAAATCAAAGTCAATCCAGACATTCTTGACATATCATACTTGCACAGTCTTTAATGATATCATTGTCTCTCGTGCTTTCTATTAACATAGCTGCAGAAACTTTGTGAAGAGCACCACTTGGGAGTCAGTCCTGTTTCTTGGATATGTAAAACATTGATGCACTTTAGTGTTCGATTAACACGCTCAACTCCCGGTTAGAAGCATTGTGTTCAGATTTTCATCTAGAGAAGATACACTGTAAGTTGTTTCAAAAGCCAATGTGGTTATCATCACTTTGAAAGTGTTTTTAACAGTTGATAAAAGTCTTTAGCTCGATTTGCTTCACATATATGGAAAAGTTTATTTTATCTATGGCTTACAATTTTCATCCAAACACCACACAGTTTTTTTTTAAGATTTTGACTGATCAACCTGACACCTGAAACTTTTTTAGGAGGCTAAGAGTAGTTACCTTTAGGCTGGTTGATTTTAAGTTCAGCATTAGCTTATACAATGCCTTTAGCTAAATCACAGCACATGTGGTTGCAGAAGTGTTCCAAGACTATCCTCTGGGACAGTCGATAAAATATTGTCCTTCAGAATAACTGAAGGGACTTTTGAGAACTAATTATCACACAAACAAAAGTAGGTCCTACATATATTTTACCCTTTCTAATAATAATAATATGTAAGATCAAAATAATGTAAGGTTTGTTCTGGCAGGAAGTTGGCCCACGCTTATACATTCCCTTGGAAGTCAAAAGTATTGGGTTGCCTTCCTGTTGAGAAGAGCCTCTAGCTCATATAGCTTCATCCTGTTGACGAGCGAATACTGGCGATGAATGGACTTTGGACTCGTGAGAACTGTGATCGACTTGTGATGTGTGTGAGAAGAACACACGTGGTTGTTGTTTGGCAGCGATGCTGTAAGGATGTGTAGTCGGCTCGCTGATAGATGGTGAACGAGTTAACATGTGGTCTAGTGGGTTCACCCCGGACGGAGAGTCGATCCCGGGTCCCGTTATCGTGAGTATTCCCTCGTCACGGGGAATTTCATAATATCGATGTAGTAGCGTAGTAACTGTTTGGAGAAATAAACAGATCATTGGGATAAACTTGCTAGCCTCATTCCCCACATACCATCAATACCAACCCCTACCACTCGGGGTCCATCCTGCTCATGTAACCCCCCCTAGGGTGTCCCGGTAGTATAGTAGTTAGGGTTGGCTACCGGGCACCCCAAAAAAAAGGGGGAAGTTACAAATTGGCGTCAGAAGTGAGGATCGGGACTTTGCAAGTATCAAGTGATGACAAATGTGAGAAGCGGGACTTTTCTACTGATATCAAAATGAATAAAGTGAATGTCGGGACATAAGTAAAACATTCCAAATCATGTCAAGGTGAGTTGGTTAGAAGTTACATTGCGCGTGCTACTAGCTTGATTATGCTATGCGTGGAAGAAATACGACATGAGCTGATAAAACTTTGTACCGCGAGGCACGAACGGAGTGATAACGCGGGTGCGCGTATATCAGCTGCTGTCAGGATGGAAGGAATCGGCATCGAGAAAGAAGATAAGTCAGCAATCTCAACCAGCTGGAACTGTCAGTAGTGACGTCACCAACGTCACCCACACACCACCACCACAACAACAACACACCACCACCACCCAAGGTAGGGAATTGTACTGCTTTGATATGGTCTAACCTATTTTGTGTGTTCAATTATTATTTAGGATGTATTTAAAATTCTAAAGTTTCATTGTTATATTCGGACAAATAATTCCAAAATTTAAACTATTCAATTGCAAAATTGTTATCATGGCTACCCCTCCAGTAAGATTAGAAGGACGAGATGTCGACTTACAAACAGCCATAGATCGTTTAATGACACAAATTCATGATTTAAAAGCAGAAAACGAAACTTTAAGGCAAGAACGTACAAACCATGCTGCTAATAAGAGTCAGGGAAACGAATCCATAACAGCCACCATGTATGTTAGGAATTTCTCGCTTATTCCTAGTATACCAGTTTTCAAGGCAGAGCAGAGGATAGTGTGTATACCTTTTTCGCAAAGTTAGAGCAGTCAGCAGAACTATGTGGGTGGACTGATAGTGAAAAATTAGCAATAGCCAAATTACGGGTTTCAGGTGAAGCACAGGATTTTACCTTGTCGCATAGTGAATGTAAGGAAGCTATGACTTATGAATCCCTGAAACAAGAGCTGGTAAAACGTTTTAAGAGGAAGAATACTACTAGGTATTACCGAGAACAGTTGACCCGAAGCAAGCTACGTTCGGATAAAACTATAGAGCAATTCGCGGATAGAATAAGAAAAATCAACGTCAATACATATGATTTAGGGGAGAGTGAAGAGGGCAATGCTGCAATAAAGTTTGAGGTGGACCAGAGAGCGTTAGATGCTTTTTAAATGGCTTGTCTGGGGAATTAGGTAGACTGACACGGCTTTCCAAACCTAAATCGTTCCAAGGACGCAATAGAATCAGCAGTAGACATAGTAGAAGTGGACCGTCGACCAGATGAAGACAGACGAACTGAAAAACGTGTTTTCATGAGCTACGCCGAGTTTAAATGTCATAAATGTAGGAGATACGGTCATTTATCTAAAACTTGTCCAGTCAACAAGTTGGTTTGTTTCCATTGTCAGGCCATGGGACATATTTCCAAGTTTTGTAGGAAGAGGTTTGAAGGGAGGAAACCTCCCCCAAACGATCAAGGGATTGGGCCAAGCCACGACCCCCGGTCCAAATAAAATTCGTCCCGGTAACTTCCACTGACAGTGAAGACTCTAGTGTAGAAGAGCTTATAGTTCTTGCAAACTACGAGGGAAAACAATGCAGATTGTTAGTCGACACAGGAGCTCAAGTTTCAGTAATGTGGCAAGAAGTTGTGGGAAATAAGAATATTTCCGAGCCTAGGTACGAAATTGCAGGTCTAGGAGGACGAAGAATTTCAAATTTGGGAGAAAAATCTGTGACTATCAAGTTAAACCACGATAGTTATGTAGTAAATGTACAGGTTGTAAATGCCAGTTGTCACCGCTATGAGGGCATACTTGGGTTGGATTTCTTGTTGAAAAACCAGGCGTCTATTAACGGAAGTTGAACTTTCGTCATAAATCTTATGATTTAGGAACAAGAGCCGAAATAGGGCCCCAACGAACTAATGCAGTGGTAAATATGAGATTAGCTACCTCATCCTGCGCTGTGGAAATAGTTCCGGTTCTAGTACGTTTAATACATGCTGAAAAAATGCCCCAGGGCGCAAGAAAGATAATCCAAGCTGAAGTTAAACACCCAGAAGTTGTTGACGAAAAGTTACTTTTAGTAGAACCAGGTATACAAAGCGATACACTGGAAGATAAACACTGTTAGGTGGCTAGAAGTGTTAGTGTTGCCAAAAAGGCGGGGAACAAGGTCAGAGTTCCTATAAATGTTGTCAATATGAGCCCTGTGGCTGTCCAAATGCCACGAGGGGCGTTAATTGCTAGCGTTTGTTATGTAAATAAAGATGACGTCATCTATTATGAAAAAAAAACTTATGTGAAAGTTTGTATGCCACGGAGCTTGTATTACCTCAGGGTAAGGGTCGAAATAAAGTTGTACGAGCTTGTGAGGTTAAGGAGACTACAACCCCTAAATTCGAAGCTGCATTGAAGCAAAAACGAGATCACTTGTCGGAGGAAGATAAGAACATATGCTGATGGATTAAGTAGGAGAATAAGAAGCATCGAACTCAGTACCAAAGAGGACATGATACAGCAACAATTACAGGATGCCGATTGTCAAAATTGGAGGAACAACCCAAGTTTCCAGGAGGTTAATGGTTTACTTTTTCGAGAAACAATGTATGGAAAGCGCATTGTGATACCTGAGTCAAAACGTGACGATGTGTTAAAAGAATGTCATGATTCAGTTTTAGCCAGTCACAGCGGTAAGATAACGACAAACTACAGAGTGACACGAAAGTACTGGTGGCCTAATCGACGTCACGATGTAGATAACTACGTTCAACGATGCGTCTCATGCAACCAGAGAAACAAACAAATATGGGAAAACAAAAGCACCACTGCAGTAACTACCCCAAACTTTCATCCCCTACCTAATTTAGTGGAAACGAGTGAAAACATGTCTAAGTGTAAAGTCTTTTCGTGCCTGGACATGACTAGTGGCTATACACAACTATGTGTCATCCCGACGTCCAAGCAAAAACGTCTTTTATAACTACAACACGGGTGTACAAATGTGTTGGAATGCCTTTTGGTCTCAGAAATGCCCCGGCCACGTTCCAAAGACTGATGGATGGTATATTGTATGGGTTAACACCTACCCAACCACTAGTTTACCTAGATGACATAATAATATTTAGCAAGGACACGATAGAACATGCTGAAAAACTGCAAGGTGTGTGGAAAATTGTCAAGAAGAGGAATCACCTAGCGTTCCAACAACAGGCGGCTCAGTATAACAAGAAGAGTGTTGTACCCAAATACAGAGTTGAAGACTTTCTAATCCAGTTCTAAAATGTGGTCAAATAAAGAAATTCAAACTCCAGTATAAAGGACCATATTTAGTGTTAGAAGTGTTGTCATCGGTAACAATTAAGGTACAGCTGCCCATTCGCACTGTTATTGTTCACACAAATAGGGTTAAGCCATATTTGGGTAAGAGCTTCCCTATACCTTGTAACAGCGACACGGAGGTGCAGCCGAGAGGTCGTCCGCGGAAGACGCCACTGGTTCCTGAGGACGCCAGTAAGTCACGTGGTGGCCCTAGCAACGGTTCGAGGTTCGATGCCAGTCGACCCCATCCAGTCACGCTGGAGAACCAGCCTGCCAGGAGGAAGGTCACCCATCCCCCAACGTCATCGGAGTACCCCTCTCATTCGTATAACCTCAGAAAGCGCCATTAAAATGGTTGCTTTATTGTTTTATTTCTGTGTTTTTTCCAATGTGCTAAGTGAAGCGACAGAAATTAGTAAATTACCGAGTGGAGTCCTGTTTGAAAGGACAGGAAACCTCATCTTATCTGATAACAGTTTTACAGTAGTGGTAGATTTCGATTTAATGGAATTAAATGTAGAAAACAATAAACTGTTCAATTTAGTAACTGTGACATGAGTAGCAGTGATTTCAAAGTATCAGCTTCAGTTCATAGTACATTGTATTTTCAAAATAATTTGCCCTTGATGTATATTCCAAATCTAGGAAACTTAAGTTTCGAATCAAATTTAAATATTCCTGAAAATGTTAATTTTTCCAGGGAACTAGTGAACGAGATTGATGCCTTTGTTAAGCAATCGATTAATCCTGTTGATTTTAATCAAGTAGTAGAGAAGATTAGGGCCCATAGCTTAAAGGAAAGTCCTAAACCTTTGTCTATAATCTTAGGCTCAACTATCACACCTGTTGTATTGGTTATTATGGTAGCTGTGGTAGTCTTTAATTTTAAAGGGTCATTAGTTAAATGTTTTAGTAGGCCTGCTCCTAACATTGTACCCTCCATACCTACGCAGGCACAGTCTATTGTAGTCTGTCAGACTTATCTAATAACTAGTGTTAAGGGTAGTCACCACCTAAGTCAAATAAGTGTCTCATAAATGTTCCACTTATTTTTTCAGGGGGGGGGGGGGGGTGTAATGTAAGAGCATAATAATGTAAGGTTTGTTCTGGCAGGAAGTTGGCCCACGCTGATACATTTCCTCAAAGGTATTGGGTTGCCTTCCTGTTGAGAACAGCCTCTAGCTCATATAGCTTCATCCTGTTGACGAGCGAATTCTGGCGATGAATGGACCTTGGACTCGTGAGAACTGGGATCGAATTGTGATGTGTGTGAGAAGAACACACGTGGTTGTTGTTTGGCAGCGATGCTGTAAGGATGTGTGGTCGGCTCGCTGATAGATAATGAACGAGTTAACATGTGGTCTAGTGGGTTCACCCCGGACGGAGAGTCGATCCCGGGTCCCGTTATCGTGAGTGTTCCCTCGTCACGGGGAATTTCATAATATCGATGTAGTAGCGTAGTAACTGTTTGGAGAAATAAACTGATCTTCTGGGATAAACTTGCTAGCCTCATTCCCCACGAACTATCCATCCCAACCCCTACCACTCGGGGTCCATCCTGCCCATGTAACACCCCCTAGGGTGTCCCGGTAGTATAGTAGTTAGGGTTGGCTACCGGGCACCCTAAATAAAGGGGGAAGTTACAAATAATTATTATTATTTTTCAAATAACTATACCTAAACTGACCAGTTAAACATTCTCAATGCAATTTTTAAATTTATTTCAAAATATCCTTTTACTTTAAAGAGACTCTGACGATTCTTACCAGTAAATATGTGTTTTAGAGACTTAACTGAAACTCCAACCACTCAACTTCGGAGGCTGCATAATATGTGAGTTTGATATATCTTTAATCTGAAATATCGGGATCACATTACTCCATACTTGTATAAGTTTGGCTGGATGAGACTCGAACAAAGGTGTGAACTACATTCTCGTTCACTGCTGTACAAAGTAATTACAACCGGTCCCTGCACTCCCTCTCACTTAACCTACTGTGTTCCAAGGTGCAAATCTTTCACCGTCTTATCTGCCTTAACCTGGAACAAGTCACCTGTAGACTTCACAGATGTGAATGGGCCATTTGACTTTAGAAACAAACTCACCAATCACTATATCTCTAGCGTGATATAACTCAATAAGGAAAACCTCTTTTCGCTCTATGAGGTATTGTATTATTTATATCTGGAAGAAGGTATAGGAAAGGTGGATAGAAACATATAAAAGGGGGACAAACACAATATGGCCATTACAATGAAAAGAACAACACAGTTAACACTTCACACAGCTGCCAATGTACAAAGAGGTAATGGTTGCTTCTTAGAGAAAATTGATAGTCACCGCCCAATCCCCCGACCTAGGTTTCATTCTATCGGAACTCATCAGGGAGGAGTGGGAAACGCACAACGCAACGTCCTAAAGGAGAAAACCAAAAAACAAAAGAGGAAAAAAAGGATAAAGGTAAAGAATGATAAGACACTTAGATAGGAACCTGTAAAAGGTATAACTTAAAGGACAAACACAGGAAAAGGACATGGACTATATCTCTAGCGTGTGAGCTGCGGCATAATCTATGTGTGTGCGTGTTTGGTGTAATAATGTTTACTAATTTTATCTGCTGCCATTACTGATCTAGAAATACTGTGTTCAAGCTGTTTACACAAGCTGCTGCTGCTGAATTCACTAACATTGGTTTCTGAGGAAGCACAGGGTTGTTCCTTGTGTTTTCCAAGCACCTAATAGATATTATAAATATAATTGTAGAGCCATGTTTAATTGTGCAAGGTAAACACATGTTTAAGAATTATTTGTAAAATGATGAGAAATGAATGACATACATTTTCTAGAAGGAAAAATAGGTTATATTTTCTATAAAGCCTAAATGGAATGAAAGAATAAAAAAAAGTGGAAATACCAAAAATACAGTTTTTAGTTTTAATGTATCTATTTTATTTTGGAAAATGCATTACTTGATTTTAAAAACATTTTGAATAATAATCTACAATAATAAAATTAACACGTGATTTTCCTCGCTTATTCAGGTGCATTTCCTCTAATAAACTGCCATTCTCATCCCTACCATATTGTAATAAATATATTTAACAAATGTCAACCCTGTTATAACAATGTCCACGATAACTCTACAAACCCATCGAAAACTACCAAATACAGTAAGTACTTAATTAATAAACAATACGATAGATACAATCATACATAAATGTATCATAATAACTCTTATTGAAAAATCAATCATCAGTAAAATACCCTTAAAAACAACTTTTTACCATAAACATAATTACTAAGCCTAAGGCCCAAAATACCAATTTTGAACCAAATTGTTAAAGTGTGTTATAAAATATCAAGTTTTTGAAAAAAATCACTCTTCAGTAAACTAACCCTCGATTTTTTTAACCGAAAAAACAGATATATGGTGTTATTTGGGAGGTCAATTAGCCCAACTATATTAATTTTAATCAAAACCACTTGAACCAATTTCGAAAAATATGGAATTAAAAAAAATCATTGATCAGTAAACTACCTTTAGTTTGAGGGCTAGGGTAAAAGTAAAATAATGTCCTGAGGTATGGTCATATCTACATATAAAGTTTTGAGTTCGATATGGTTTTGATATCTTAAACTTTTACGAGACACTACACTACCACTAGGAATAATACGATACCAGTATCAATACTTTTCTTTAGATACCAGATATTCTAGTATTGATACCAACCTTTTGATATTTTACTAATATCAGTACTTTTTACCCGGTGTCAAAAGATTTTAATTCAAATACTTTTCTGCCTTTATTTTTCCAATCATTTATTAAATTTATTCATCTTTTCTTATTATTGCCTTTATTTTTCTGTCGCTAAATGAAAGTATTGATACTGGGAAATATTGATATACTTCTTGTTCAATTTTTTCATACTCATATCGCTAATTTACCAATATCACATATCTCTAACACTGCACTGAAATGGAGAGAAGGGTGGTAGAAGTGGGCTAGTCCATCTCACAGGGGGTGGGAGAGGTAAAATAGCTGCTATGCTCGGTCATTTTAACAACCACTAATTTTACAACAAACTAGCAGGTTGGAGACAATATTTACATAAATTTTTCACTTTACAGTATACTCTTTTTTTTGTATCAAGGCCACAGCAGCAACCAGCTAAATCCACCTTTGCTAAATTGGGAGTTGACATTGATAAGGTTTAAAACCCATAAAGAAGAAAAGAGACAATATTGATACCTTGGCAATTCCTAAAAAATTAAGAATAGCCAAAATGGCAAGATAGGTATGGTACAGTCTTAAAACATCACGCTACAGAAACAATATCTGGGATACTGACCTCTTTCAACAGGAGTAATATTTTGTAAACAACAGACAAATAACACACCAGAATCCAAAGAATGAATTCATTCAACTGGCAGCAGCATGGGCTTGATGAAGTTGGGGGATGGGGGTGGAGGTAACATGACGTTTGTGGTATTGACAGGGGCAAGTGGAGGTAACGAGACGTTTGTGGTATTGGCGGGGGCAAGTGGAGGAAACTAGACGTTTGTGGTATTGACGGGGCAAGTGGAGATAACGAGACGTTTGTGGTATTGACGGGGGCAAGTGGAGGTAACGAGACGTTTGTGGTATTGACGGGGGCAAGTGGAGGAAACGAGACATTTGTGGTATTGACGGGGGCAAGTGGAGGTAACGAGACATTTGTGGTATTGACGGGGGTGAGGGGAGGAAACTAGACGTTTGTGGTATTGACGGGGGTGAGTGGAGGTAACGAGACGTTTGTGGTATTGACGGGGCAAGTGGAGGTAACGAGATGTTTGTGGTATTGACGGGGGCAAGTGGAGGAAACGAGACGTTTGTGGTATTGACGGGGGCAAGTTGAGGTAACGAGACGTTTGTGGTATTGACGGGGGTGAGTGGAGGAAACTAGACGTTTGTGGTATTGACGGGGGCAAGTGGAGGTAACGAGACGTTTGTAGTATTGACGGGGGCAAGTGGAGGAAAAGAGACGTTTGTGGTATTGACGGGGGCAAGTGGAGGAAAAGAGACGTTTGTGGTATTGACGGGGGTGAGTGGAGGAAACTAGACGTTTGTGGTATTGACGGGGGCAAGTGGAGGTAACGAGACGTTTGTAGTATTGACGGGGGCAAGTGGAGGAAAAGAGACGTTTGTGGTATTGACGGGGGCAAGTGGAGGTAACGAGACGTTTGTGGTATTGACGGGGGCGAGTGGAGGAAACTATAGACGTTTGTGGTATTGACGGGGGCGAGTGGAGGTAACGAGACGTTTGTGGTATTGACAGGGGTGAGTGGAGGAAACTAGACATTTGTGGTATTGACGGGGGCGAGTGGAGGTAACGAGACGTTTGTGGTATTGACGGGGGTGAGTGGAGGAAACTAGACGTTTGTGGTATTGACGGGGGTGAGTGGAGGTAACGAGACGTTTGTGGTATTGACGGGGGCAAGTGGAGGAAAAGAGACGTTTGTGGTATTGACGAGGGCAAGTGGAGGAAAAGAGACGTTTGTGGTATTGACGGGGGTGAGTGGAGGAAACTAGACATTTGTGGTATTGACGGGGGCAAGTGGAGGAAAAGAGACGTTTGTGGTATTGACGGGGGTGAGTGGAGGAAACTAGACGTTTGTGGTATTGACAGGGGCGAGTGTAAGAAGCCAAGAAGGGGCAGCATAACTTACTAGTTGTGCTGACACACATTTTTCACTTGTATTAGTATCGCTTCTAAAAACATTACTGAAAATGAAGTTGTGCTAACTGATCTATCTATTGTGTCAATTTTTTTATCACCGCGTCTCATTTCTCGTTCGGGTTATTTATACGTATAGGCCTATATTAATTACACTTATGTGCTAGGATCTAGAAAGGGTGAATATAGAATAATGGGTGGCCAAATAAATTACAATTTTTCAGTAAACGCAATAAATGTTTAGAAGTTGATTATATACAAATACGAAAATATACATATGTATTTACAGATTAATTTAAAATATTACGTTACGTTGATGACCATAACTTCACCTCAGATCAAAAATAATGCAAGTCCGATACAAACTTTCACCCCCTTTTTCATCCCTTATTAAATAAAATTTCCAAAATTCCTGAAACACATATTTGTTTTACGTCAATAACCGAAATACAAAATTTTGTTTATGTAACTTTCAAAATGACGGACTTTCATACATATTATCATCCCCTATTTTGACCCCTTTGGGGTGGAATTTTCTAAAATCCTTTCTTAGTGGGTGCCTACATAACAAAATGAATATACATTCCGAATTTCATGCTTGTAGCCTTGATAGTTTGCGCTCGGCGATGATGAATCAGTCAGTCAAGACATGTTATTTTTTATAAGTATAGATTTATTAATGTTTAAAATGTATTTCAGTTGATCCCAAATAATTATATTATTTTTCTTGATTTGTTAACTCACTTAGCATACATGATAACTAAAATTAAACTCAAATAAGGTCAATAAATCCCAACACAACCCTCGGTATGGTATTTTTTTAAATTTTGGTATACTAGTAACAAAATAATTCGTTAAATGCTATCTTGCTAGGCCTAAAATATTCCTTTAAAATAATAATTCATTAATTTGTAGATTGGTCTAAATATAAACGATCTGGTTTGCTATGCGATAATAATATTATGTTATGTATCTACTCAAATTTACAAAGCATTATTACAAAGTGTTTGGGCTGAACATTATTAACTAAAACTTATAAAGATTGGTTAAAGTGTCAAATACAGAGATTGGAAAACGTGCCGAAGATTTCGTGCGAAAACCTCCGGCCCTTTGTACCTCACTTGCCGATAACGCGAATATTATGTTGCCGGAACTAATCATGGTACTGCAATGTTGTATTATATTTTGTGATCGTATATAAAAAAATTTACACATGCCACGTTGATTGGTAGGAAATAATGGTTTGATCAAATTATTGACAACATTTGCTTACCGATATTAAATTATATTTCACAATGCACATGTCCAATATTTACATAGGCCTAACATTTTATTTTGGAATCTTCTAGAGAATATAACTTTACAATATCCTCTAGTGCGATATCCCTCGTATTCTTATATTTATAAATTCGGTGCTTAAAATTGCACAAAAACTCATTCTTTTCATAACATTCCACAAATAAGTGTCCCCACACAACCAATTCTTTAGTTGCCGCAGTTTTGCATGGTGACCAACTTTTTCACTCGCAAGTGGACTTGCTTGTCTGTTTACACGGTGCAAGCTGTGCGCGCACAGCCAAATTAGTGTACTTGCATTAGTCAACTAATACCGTGTCAAAGGGCCTTTATCCCATGACCTTTGGGATTAATTTTGTTAAGGGTGTGCCAAGTTTCAAAAACTCGGCTCTTCAACTAAATCTTCCCTTAAGACTTCCAAAAAAGTAAAATTTCAGAGTAGACAATAATTGTGAAGTTCCAGAAAAAAAATATTAAAGTTAAAACACACATTTTGTTTATTTCTTTCACAAATTAATGTTAATTTAATCATTTTAGATTTAAAAATTTATACAAAGTGATACATTCTTCATTTTTATATTAAACAGTGTTTCTCATAAAGAGGTGCCTACTGTCCAATGTATTCTAAACAAACCATTCCTATTCTATAGCATAACATGATACAAAGTTAGGGTTAGGATTGTCAGGAATATTCAGATGTATTTACATAGTAGTATATCTTTAGAATAAAAGCCTTTAGTTTTATATATATATGTGTTTTGGGTTTGAATTTTTTATAGCTTATATTCCTAAAGCTCATTAGTGGGAAATACCAAATTAATGATTAGGAAAAACCTAACTACCAAACACTTGAACAAAATTTCCTATAAAGGTAGAAACACCTTTCCTGCTCAAAAATAGTGTTTGGTGTGGTCCTGATATAATCTTAAAGACAGACTTTTCTAATAACATGTTTGTTTGCATTAACATTACTTAAAGGACTATAAGCTCTGTGAGATAAGACGTCTCTCATTTTCAGTTTGCATTTGGATAAATTAATTAAAAATCCAAGTATATTCCAGTATCAAAAATAAAATCAAGTATATTTACAGCATTTTATGATTTATATTTTATACTTATGTAAAGTTCAGTATTTTTTGTCAAAAATGAAACGTTTTAAATACTCAAGCTTAGATTCAGCTTCAAAATTGAAAAAGTGGACTTGACACACTCCTAGAATGTGATTTCTAATTGAGATTTAAAGTAAACATATCTTAACAGATTGTTTGGGCAATGTTGCCACACATTACATATTTCTAGGGGAATGGGGCTGTATGCAAAATAAAAATATTTTCTCTAACACTTCTTCCATTATTTTAATCGTAGAATACATAATACAACCATTGATCACAGCAAATAAAGATAATGTATGGATGTTTTAAACATTCTTTTAATATCAACATGCTGTCACCACTAACAGTCAATGTTACATTAATAGTTATTTTCAGTACTCATGTGTAACTTGATAATATAATCATCTTTACAGCTTCTTCCACTTAGTTTTAAATATTTATACACGTTCCCTAGTCTTCACTGCACTTACAACTTGTCTAAGTACTGCGCAACATCTGGCAGTCCTTCCTTCAAGCCCTTCCTCTTGCGAGTGTCCTAGAACCACAAGCAGAACACATTTACAGGTGATGTAGTCAAACCAGATAGAAGGGGGAACAATTATACAATTTCCTCCTCAGTTTGTGGTTATATTTGCTTCAAAACTGTTCAGAACAGGTCTGTGATAACAATCATCAGTGGAAGGTGTTTGCCAACTAGTTTTTAATTATAAGGGATCCTGTTTTTTACCTGCACGACAGTATAGGGCTTAGTTCCAGGGTCTGTTGGATCTCCAGGTAGGACCTGCCAGTGGTCAAACACACACTGCGGGAATGCTTGTCCTCCAGTATTGCTGCGAAGGTCAGCCGTGAAACCTGCACAACAAACACTCCTATACTCACGGCTAAGTGGATGTTTATAAAATACTGTGTATTAGGCGTTGATAAAACAAACTATCCAGTTCCAACAGTTATGCAAAGATTAACAAAAAAATTAAGATGACAAAAGCTTTGACTGTTGACTTTCAAATAAAATAATTTGGTGTTAATTACATTAAATGTTAAGCATATTTCCCAATAGTTATTAATAATCGTAGCATGAAAAGTGATTTTAAGCATCAATACATCTCCACACCTCTGTGTGTAAATTGGTTGCTGTATCTTTTTTTTAAACATCCTCATAGATGGTGGTGATGGTGATGGTGATGGTGATGTCACTAGAAGCACATATGAAAACCACTACTCATTCCAGATTGTTTTGGTTTATTTTTATCTAATTTTTTATGTTTTAAAACGTCATAGTTCATAGACTAAAATTGCCTTTTTTTTTTTCCAATTTGAGTTAAATTTTCACTGCGATGGGCAAAAACAAATCAAAACCTTTCTTCTATATAAGAACCACTAGATACAGTGCGGCCTTCATGTCCACAGTTTATAGATTCAAACAGCCACATTCAAGTCATGGAATACTCTAAATCCTTCACCATTGCATCAAAGTAGCAATGAATTAATTAAAACCAGAAACTACCAATGTGTGCTAGAAGCTGTTCACAATTTTAAATGCTTCTAGAGATCGACTACCATCAGAACAGCAAGACAAGTTGGTAGCCAGGGATTCAGACATGCTAGATGAAGAAAGGGAAGAACTTTTCAAAGAATATCAGTTTTCAACAAACTACATAAAATCATGTTTATCATATTTGTATTTCCTTTTTGAGGAAAATACTTTTAAATCCCATGTCAATAACTTGAGGTCAACATCTATGGTATTCTAAAGGGATTTCCAAGTCAGGTATCGTGGTGAGAGGGACAAGAATTTGACCTCACAGCGCCTTCTGCCTGGCTTGCCAGTTGTAAAAACAATAATTCTAGATAGGATTAACTCATATTTACGTTGTTCTTTATTTTGGAGAAAAAATGATTAAAGTGTCAATGCAAAGAGCAGATGATTAAAACCAAATCCAAAATCCAGGAATTTAATTTGAATTCCATCACCATAATAAGAGTTTTTGAGAATAAAACCAGACCAACAAAATATTTGGGTGTAATACCAGCTAGTAAATCTATGTCAAACATTTAAGCACAGAAAAAAATTTAAAGAGGCTTGGACAGTGGAGCAAGAAAACCTATCAGTTGTCAACCGAGCAAATTTTCAAAGATTCAACATCAAAAGCAACTTCGGCAGGTTAGAGGGAAGTGTCATCAAGGCAATGGAATCTTCAGGTAATGGAAAATGTGTGCAATGCCAAGGAACATAAAGTGACATTCGACAGAAACACAGGATGCTCAAAGCACTAAATGGTAAAGTTGTTGTTTATTTCTTGTGAGGTATCTGATAGAAAACAAACATTAGGTTCCTCTTGTGCAACCAAACAGAACATTTGCTAATCCTGGATCCATTCGACATGTACTATCTTTTAATAAATCAATTTCAATATAAGTTTGTATGGATTTAAAATCGGGTATTGGTTTGAGAAATTTATTTGGTGTAAAACAAACTAATGCAATACAACTAGCTAAAAGATTAACTGTAAGTGGGTTTATTTAGAAAGTGTTACAGTAAAATTATTATATATATATATATATATAGGCCTATTAAAAATTAATAACAATTAGAAAATGTTTTAATTTTGTAGAGTGAAACTATCTTTAGTTGAGGCCAAGCTTGTCTAAGCTTGTCTGGATCTTTGTGGTTTGTGTCAAAATGATGATTGTTCATTCGCTGTCTGAGAGAACCTGTAGTGAGGCCTATATACTCTGCATAACATGGTTTGCACTGCAGTTGATATATCAAGTTGTTAGTTTTGCTTAAAGGACGGTGTTGATTTGTTGTAGACCAGGATGGTATTATGTTGTGAGAGGGATGTCCTCAACTTTATTGGAGGGTCGTAGTCATCCCTCTGGTGATTTGGATGTCTATTAAATATATATCTAGCACCGCGTCTTACTACCCGTTCGGGTTATACGCTTTAAGTACTAATTACGCTAATGGATTAGGAATTGGGGAGGTTGAATTAGAGGAAGTGAACCCGAATTTGCGTGGAGGGAGAGTGGAAAACCATTTAGGAAAAACCACCCCCAGTTCACCCGACCGAGATTCGAACCTCGATCTCCCCGTCCTCAGCAGTCGGGCTCAACACGACAAGCGCGTTAGCCAACTACGCCACCGAGGCGGGTGATGTCTATTAAAGGCTTGGGGTAACTTCTGCTTTGGAAAGCTGTGGTGAGATGTTTAATATTCAGTTAAATCATCTGGTTCTGAACATATCCGCTTGTCTCGGGTGGCAAGACTGAATGGTAGTGGAGGTATTGTTAGTGATTGGTGGGTTTTATATGTACAGTGGTACGAATTTGGTTGTTTTCAAGGAACAGATCCACGTCAAGGTAGGTAATACTATGATGTGATTTATTGTGGGGGAAGTTTATGGGGCTGCAATTGTTGAGATTATCTAAGACAGATGTCTAAGGATTCTTCGGAGTGAGGCCAGATCATGAAAATGTCGATGTAGCGAAGCTATAGATATTACTTCCTTCAGAAATTTGCAGCTATAAATTTCTGGAGAAATATACAATTAAAATTAAGTTAATATATGTTTCTGAGTTTCATATAAAGAATTCAAAAATGATAAAAAAAAAATTGATAATTTTTAAACCCTACCTAGATTCATAAAAAGGGTAATGTATACAAACAAGATATTGACAAAATACTTGACAGTGAAGGGGATAAGCATTGACTATCCCTCACTATTTGGTCAAAATATGGTTGTTATAATATTCAGTACACACATAATGATTTTTTTTAAATAAAGTTATTTAATGTGTACTTTCTTGGCAGACTGATTATACCAGCAGATGGGAATTTCTATGACCTCGTGCTAAAGGGTCCAGGATTCTTTTACAAACCACAATCAACACGGAACCCTCCTATGAAAGTTGTGCTACAGGGTTATAATGCTCTAGAAAAATCTGTTGAATCAACATCCCGAGGCAAGCACTTTGGACTGTTAGTCCCTATAGTGATTTAATTTTGTGGCTCACCAAAAGACTCGTTTACAGGCAGGTAGGCCTTGACAACAAACATAGGGGTCCCAGTCACTTGCATTTCTTCAAAGACATGTCCTCTGCGCCTATTGAGGACCCCATAGATTCCTCCTACTGCCACTTCGGGACATTGTATCTCACAAAGATACACAGGTTCCATCAGACGAGGCTGAGCAGTTAGGATTGAGGCATAGAGGCATCTGCGAGTTGTCGGAATGATTTGACCCCCACCCCTGAAAAAACACACAAAATAATATTTATTAGTGTACTTACGGTTCTATCCAGTCCACCTCATTACATTCTCTCTAATGTTATCTACTCAACAAGGTTCTAGAATCTCCCATTCATGCTGCATGTTCTGGGTGATCAGTCACCTACCCTATTGCGGGTGTTTTGGTAGCAATGGTAGGCAGGCGGGGGAGGGGAGGGTAAGCAATGTTTTTTTTTTAGTTTGAATTCAGTCACCCGCCATATTGCGGCCTAATTAAATGGTGATGTGCGCACAGTTTATTTAAACTAGTGACATGCTTTTAATAATTGTGTAGCGATGAAATTGTTGTTTTTAGTGGACATGTTAATATTCGTACATTGTACAATAGATGTTTATAAAAAATTAGATGGTTTAGCGAAACTAATGTATATTGTTTCAACTTTTAAGAGAAAACAAAACGTCAACTGTTCTTATTGTGAATGGCGTGGCAGACGTGATAAGCTCGGATATCACGTATCTAATAAAACATCCCCAATAAAAACCTAGAAGTAAGGATCAAGGGAGTATTGCAAGTGATCAGGAAAACTCAGTCGTAAATAGTGATATTTCCACTAATGTGATTGATAGTGAAAGACCTTGCAGTATTGGTGAGCCTACGAAAATCAACAATTAAACCAAGGCCTCACGGAATGACACTCCATTAGCTCTTACTCTCAAGATGTAAAATGAAATGTTGGTACCGGTAAGCCTACTGGCAACAATTAATAACAACATGTAATGCACACAAGGAAATGGGAAGGTTGCCATTTCTGAGAGACATCTTTTATAAGGTAGCTACTATAAAAATAACTATGACTAAAAACATGTTTGAATTTGAATCTTCCAAACGATGTAGTAGGTAATAATCTCTATAAAATATTCAATGAATTATTTTTAGTGCTATGGTTTTCGGGGAAATGTTGGATCTTTGAACATATTCTGAACCCCTGGTTTCACACACGTAAACTACTTATTTTGTATATTCTGGGCTTTACATCTCTTTAGAGCAGCCAAGATGTCAAAACATTTTGTACGATTTAGTTTGATATAACTCTGTAAGGAAAACCTCTTTTCACTTTATGAGGTATTGTATTATTTATATTTGGAAGAAGGTATAGGAAAGGTGGATAGAAACATATAAAAGGGGGACCAACACAATATGGCCATTACAATGAAAAGAACAACACAGTTAACACTTTACACTGCTGCCAATGTACAAAAAGGTAATGGTTGCCTCTTAAGGAAAATTGATCGTCACCGCCCAATCCCCGACCTAGGTTTCATTCTATCAGAACTCATCAGGGAGGAGTGTGAAACGCACAACGCAACTTATTAAAAGATCTATCTAAGTGTCCTATCATTCTTTTCTTTTTTTTCCTCTTTTGTTTTTTGGTTTTCTCCTTTAGGACGTTGCGTTGTGCGTTTCACACTCCTCCCTGATGAGTTCCGATAGAATGAAACCTAGGTCGGGGGATTGGGCGGTGACTATCAATTTTCCTTAAGAGGCAACCATTAACTCTTTGTACATTGGCAGCAGTGTAAAGTGTGAACTGTGTTCTTCTTTTCATTGTAAGAGTTATATAGTGTTTATCCGTATTTTATGTTTCCATCCACCTTTCCTGTACCTTCTTCCAAATATATGTACGATATAGTTTGTATTTCCTGACTATTATTTTCATCAAATTTTATGTTGTTATTGCCAGTTAAAATTGTTCCTAAATATTTAAGCTCATTAACCCATAATATTTCAAAGTATGCTATAAAATATTGTCCACCAATGTTTTCCCTGTTTATTTCGTTACTAGCCCCTAGTAAAATTTCTACAGTTTTGAAACAGCTTCCTTACTATTGCCCAACAAGTCATTTTACTATTTAATATTGTTTGCTAGAAATATTATTTTAGTCACACTATTTTTAATTTTAAAGTATGAGCATCAACTTTTATAAGTATTAAGAATTGGATTGAAGTAGATTTCTCAATTAAATAAAGTCTAACAAGAGTGCATGTGCAAATGTGCATAGAGGAATGGAAATGGAACAGAAGATTTGATCATGCAACATTACACTAAGGAATAATAAACAAAATACAAAGCACTTAAAATTTCTGACTATTTCTTCTGACACTTTTACACTTCCCACTTTTTCAAACTTCAGCAGTTGCACATTGTTTTGAATTTTCAGAAATATGTATATTTTTAATATCAAGATACATTAATGAGAGTAAAATCTCTGAAAATTTAAAACAATGTGATACACAAGTGTTATTTCTAATTTAAAACCAGATATTTCCGTTTATTAATTTTTTTTTATGAAAGTATTTATATTTTTTAAATCTGAAATTTTAAAGATGTCATTTACATTTAAAATAAATATATACTCTTTATATTTCAAACTTGTGGACATTTTCAAATTCAACTAGAGTTTAACACAAATAAGACACATTACGGATGATACAAAGTCAGCCGCCATGATGTATATATTTAGAGTGATGATTGAAATAAAGATACTGTTAATTCTTACTACCCAACTGGTTATAACTATCTACAACTATGTAAGAAACCCAATTTATTGGATATGATCCTTAAGTTAGACATTTTGTTGGGTTTCATGAAAAATAAATACTGTCAACAGTCAGACAGCGATAAAACTGTATATTTATCCCTACCAGGCATACGTATAGTTTATCGATTGTTTGCTTAGAATCGATTCAGGTAATCTTATCACTTAGTAAGCACTATAGAGTTTTAAATATTTTAATATGTTATTGAAGTAATTGTGGAAATATTCAAACGTAGTCCTGCCTTATAAAATGGGAATGAACATATTTTAGTCGAAAATATGTTCGTGTTTTAAATAGAATGTATTCTCAGAAATCGATATATAGCAAGAATCGAATATATTTGTTTTCTACGCAAAAATAGATAATGATTATAAAATAAAATAATAATAAAACATATTTAAGCATTATTGAGTTCACTATTTCCAATCAATGTTTGATTGTTAAGCACGTTGTTTTAGTTTTTATTAAAAGTATGTTTGTATTTTTATTTTTGCTATCTTAATACAATAAAATAACCTTCATTGATGATTAAAGTTGATCAGAGGATAACTAGGCCTAATATGTTTATTTCACATGCTTTTTAGAAACTTAACCCATTCTAACAACACTTTTAAAAATAACTAAAAGACACTCAAATTCCGATTGATTTGATTTTAAACAATAATATGAGTCTAGATTGTTTAATTTGACCGGATTTTAACGGGGACGCAGCAGTTGGCCTAAAGGCGTTTGGCCTAAAGGGAGTTACCCTAAAAGGCAGTTGGCCTAAAGTCATTTGGCCTAAAATGTAAATTTAAAACCTTCGGTTATCTTCGGAAAGTAAAAGGTACTGTTTGTTGTTTCATCTGAATATAGATAGCACAACTGATGCGAGATAGTTACAATATTTCTAAAAACATTGACAATATCCTACATACAACTAGATCAGTAGTTCACAAAACACTATATCACCTTTTTTATATATAGATTTCCGATATAATTTCCTTGTTAATATATCTCACGATCATAAAGTTAACGAAAAACAATAAGAAAATCCCATTCTCAACATCGTTTACGCGCGGTAAAATTATATGCGTACATTCAAATTATGGGGACTTTTGACAACTTATTCCGAAAGGCAAAATGAAAGTGGAAACCAATATTCAACCCACCCACTTTAAATTTGTCTGAAGTGACACCCATTTTCGTTTAGCGCTACTGATATATATATGAACATATTTTTTTTATCTATTGTATTAATAATTAATATATAAATAATAGTGACGTATTAAATAAATTTTGCCAGTAAATATTACAATGGTCATATATATATATATATATATATGTATATATACTTAAATTATGGTTTAGGCTAGATCCTTAACTCTATTATTATTATTGTTAGAATTATTTTAACTATTATTATATAAAATTAGTAGTTATTTTTTTCAAATAGTGTAACTATTTTTATTACGGTGATATTATTAACAACATGGGCTATGTTAACACAATAGGTCCTTTGTTTAAAAACTATATACTAATTTTCCCTCCTAGTAATTTGCAAAGCATTCTCAGGAATTATTTCAACTTGTGAAAAAAATACAAAAGATTTTATGGAATTGTCGTTGGTCTTTTTTTAAGTCTTCATAAAACGTAAAAATATAAAATGT
Organism: Timema cristinae; assembly: GCA_039000515.1. Lineage (NCBI taxonomy): Eukaryota > Metazoa > Arthropoda > Insecta > Phasmatodea > Timematidae > Timema > Timema cristinae. Next base: position 1,289,715 of record JBCFYV010000024.1, read on the forward strand.
GGTAGCCTTTACAGGATAACTTCCTAGGGCAAGAAAAACGTACGATGTAAGCAAGTGGACCTTCGAAATGCCAATGGCTGCAGCAGAGGCCAGAGGGATAAATCTGACGAGCTTTGGTTGGTAAAAATATCTCACCGCTAGAATCGCTTGTGTTCTCCCATTCCAAAAAGTGACACTCTTAAAGCCTAGATGCAAACAGACGTGACTCAAGTTGGCCCGCCACATTGCCGAAAAAAAATCATTTTTTTGTCTAATCGTTTGTGCTCTATTTATGCTCATATGTGCCCGAACATGAACATTTGTGCTGTTAAACTGGCCATTTTAGAAAATATTTAATGTGGTGGGACAACTTGATCTCAAGCTAGCCCGCCACATATTGAAAAACACAACATAACCAAATTTATTTAAGTCAATCCATTGTGTTCCATTTGTGCTCATGTGCCCGAAAATGAACATTTGTGCTTTAAAATTAGAAAATCTAGAGAAAATTTAATGTGGCGGGCTAACTTGAACCTTCCCTATATCATAAACTGTAGAAAAATATAGTTCAAGCTGGCCAGCCACATTTTTAAATATCAATGTAACAAAATTCTGTATTCACCATTCGTTTTTCTTAGTTTGTGCTCATATGTGCCCGAAAATTAACGTTAGAGCTGTGAATCTAGGCCTTTTAGATAACATTTAATGAAGGCGATCCAACTAGAGCTCAAGCTAGCCCACCACATTAACTGTTTTCTAGATTTTCTTATTATAGAGCACAAATACTCATTTTTGGGCACATATGAGCACAAACGAAAAACAAACGAATGGTGAGAACAGAATTTTGTTACATTGATATTTAAAAATGCGGCGGGCCTGCTTGAATTCAATTTTTCTACAGGTTATGGTATAAGGAAGACTCAAGTTAGCCCGCCACATTAATTGTTCTTTAGATTTTATAATTTTAAAGCACAAATGTTCATTTTCGGGCACATATGAGCACAAATGGAGCACAATGGATTGACTTAAATAAATTTTGTTATGTTGTGTTTTTCAATATGTGGTGGGCTAGCTCAAGTTGGCCCACCACATTAAATATTTTCTAAATTTGCCAGTTTCACAGCACAAATGTTCATGTTCGGGCACATATGAGCACAAATAGAGCACAAACGATTAGACAAAATAGTTTTTTTTCAGCAATGTGGCGGGCCAACTTGAGTTACGTGGCAAACAGGCTAAATCTTCTCTTTCTCTCTTCTCCGTCGCACTCTACAAGAGACTTTGAAGGGTGGGTTTAGGCAGCAGTCCTCTCCTCCCTCCATTCCTAATAATAGCAAAGGACCTTGAAGTAAACCATAACAAAAATTCATTGTTCCCCGGCAACTTTCCTTTGGTTCTTTTTCAAACCCACTAACATAATTTGTTTTGAGTTTCACGAGTTGTTGGCGGGTACCTATGTCTTGCTTTATCCTTTGCTTTATATAGATTAAATAATGTATTGATTTGTATATTTTTGTGTAAAGTTTAGTGATATCTAATTTTTTTAAATATGTATTTCATCTTCATTTTTGAAAGAAAGATTTTTACTATAAAATAATGAATCGAGGACAAAAATGTGCATACCGCGCCTGCTCAATTACACGGTGTACTTAAGGTAATTTTTCCTAAATCAGGGTTCCTACAGTATTTGTAAAAATATTCTCCCTGACTTTTCCCTGACTATTTTCCCAAGTTCCCTGACCAATTTCTCATATAAAATTTCCATTATAACTTTACGGTACTATACACGTGAAAATATTAATTTAAATAAATTTATTTCGGCCTCCTCCCCCCTTACAGCCGACCTTGCCTCACCTCTCATGGAAGAATAAGAAAGCAGACATCTTGCCAATCAGTTGAGGGAAAATGATGGAAAAATAATCCCTATCAAAAATTTGTAACAAACTTGATTCCCTTTGGTATCATGTGCAGAAATACGTATTAAATAACAGGCCACTAAGAACATACTAAAGAGTTTGGTATCATTACAGTTTTATTTTACCTAAACTGTACATTTCCTGAACTGAATAGCTTACAACAGGAACTCTGTCTGCTTTCATATTATTCATGTCTCAAGTCAATTTTATTTTTATTAAAATTATCACTATAGTCATACAATAAGAAACTATGTTATATTTAATAAAGTGAAGCTTGCTTCTTCTTCAGTTCTTGCAACTCCACGTCTATTGCTTCTCGTTTCTCTTCAGTTGCCATCATTAATTTTTTTATTTCTCCTTCTAAATCTTTAACTTGTATATCTAATTTCCTCTTTTCTGCCTTCTTGTCTTTTTCACTTTTTTCTTGCTTCTTCATCTCTAAGTATTCATGATAGCGTTTCCGAGCACCTCTCACGTAATCCAACATCTTTTTGCTAATGTGTATATTTTTAATCCCTCCTGCTTCTTGTATCTCATCATGAATGTGACGCTGTGCAATAACTGTCTTTTCATGCATGTTTTCAACCAGTAAAGATTTATTGACTGAAAAACCACCTTCAACAGTTGCATTCCCATGCAACAAGACAAGGCAAATCTTTATTACTTCCCAAAGATGTTTGTAGTTTGCTTCTCCTATTAGAAAGCTACCATAAATAGTGTCAAGTCCTACTTTATCACTAAACTGATCACAAGGACGAAATATTTCTTGAAGCTCAGATTTTTTGAGGTTGCAAAAATGCAAGTATTCTTTCTTGGCATTTTCAGCCAGAACATCATTTATGATGTTGGCATGGTTGAGTTCCTCCAAAAGAAAAGAAAATCTCTTCTGGGCCAGTTGAGGTGAATGTTGAATAACACAAGGATCCAATGAAGACAAACCTCTCACAGCTTTCTGTTTTAAGGGACTTTTTTCTTGTAGTTTTGCAATCATGGTGGTTAACATACTGCGGCACTCATGTATAAATTCTAATTTTTGTCTTTCTGTTACTGTGATCGCAGTTTCTCCTAACAAACGTTTTGTTGCAAATCCTATATCAATATTTTTGCTAAGGATCAAATTTTCTGATTTTTTTGTGTCAATAGACAGTAACTTTGGACCCGTGCACGTCATAAGATCAGGTTTCACACAACGATTCATAAGGTATCTTAGAAGTTTCTCTACAGCTTCAAAAAGATATGGAGTCATTGGTTTTGATGTCTGGAACCGTTGCAGGAAAGGCTGACATTCATCTGCAATTGTCTTGCAGAACGCTAGTTTACACTTTAGGAATGGATCACAGGCTGCTCTTTTCAGTGTCTCTACAGGTTTTGTTTTAGGAAGTTTTGCTTCTTTGAGAAACTTAATAACATGGTCCCAAATTTGTAATGCCCTTTGAAAGCACTTCGCATTCTCTAACCAACGCACACCACAGAACTTCAATGGAAAAGTTGTACACCCTGTCAACTGGGTGAACAATGCTCGACGAGCTGGAGAGTCAGTGAACAGGTAGTACATGTGACGTAATAAGCTACTTATATCCCAATCAACAGACTCTACTCCTGTTCTCAAGGAACCATGAACAACATGAAGCCCACATGTTCCCAGATTTAGCAAACTACATACTTCATTGTCTGTTACAGATTTGAGGTGTTCCTGAAGAAGTGTTATAAACTTTAAATTGACATTTGGGCCATCCATTGACACTTGTATCAACTTAGAGAGTGGAAGAGGAGAAATACCATCCAGAAAATGCTTCAGTAATTCTTCAGCAGTGCTCCTATCGAAAAACACACTGTTTAAGTAACGACTGATGACTTTATGATTTTCCTTGTCCCAGAATCTAATTACAATGTCCATCTGTCCTCTTTGAATAACTTTATTCAATGCCTCATCAAAACAAATTACCAAGTTGTTACATGATTTTAGGCGGTCCAGTAAATTATTATGAAAGAATGGAGCCAAGCCATGCACAATGAAGTATGCAGCCTTGTCTCCACCAAGGATGCCAATGGAACACTCGGGAAACATCAATTGAAAAATTGTACTTAAATTATTGCACGAATTGAAAGACATTTTTTTGTCAACAACTTGCATAGCCCAAATGACTTCCGCCTTAGTTATATCATCTTTTATAACAAAAGTGTTATGGTTTCTTTGAGGCACTACACTAATTTCACTTTTAGCAACAGCTTCCTTCTGCGACGTTACGATTTTCGATGAAACAGAAAAACTCTTCGAGCAACCAGCAGAATCATCACTAGGTAGAATGTCTTTGTGTGCCAGAGATTCTCTTGAAACTGGGGAGCTCGATGAACCTGAATCACTTGACTTTTTTGAAAAAAAAGTCAACAGAGATCGTTGATTTGTCAAAGTTTCAAGAGTTTTGATATGAGTTGGTCCTTTTGCATGGGAAGCTAATGCTTGCTTTCCCATATTACTTAAGTTTATAATTTTTTTTGCACACTTTACAAAATGCCTGCAGCTTATTACTTTCAACACCACTTATCCAGTATGAGAATTCAGGAAAATGGTCTGGGCTTAGCCAGAGCTGGTTAAAAACGGTTTTTTTGTTAGACATTGCTGGTGTAGTCTAATCAGTCCTGGTGCACTGTATCAAACTATAACGATGACAAACCTTGAACAAGAACAAAAACAAGTGATCACTAAAGTTAAAAGAATTGTCATGTGCAGGCTAGGAGACCTCTGCGTTCACATTCTGAAATAAAATGCTACCAAAACTTGTGTTAGGGCAAGTTTGAGCATGGTAAGTGCCCCTCAGCTTTCTTCATTGGGGCAGTGGCTTATGACGCAGTAAATAGAAAAAATATTTTCTTTGTTTTTTCTAAGTGTGACATGAAGACATGAATTGTCATTTCCCTGACTTTCCCTGACTTTCCAGAGCGTAGGAACCCTGTAAATGGTTTCCCGTTTTTCCACGCAAACGAGGGTACTTCTCATAATTCTATCTTCCTCATACCTACCTTCTAATTGCTATTAAATGTGGAAAGCATTGACTGGTGTGAAGATACAATGAAAAAACAACACTACTAGAGCTTACTCTATTTACTTGAAAAACATATTTTAGACAGTGAAAATACATCATATTCAAATATAACAAATGTACATTTTTGTATAATTATAATTACATTTAAACTTTATTTAACATTTATAAGATAAATACTATACTTACTATATTGACTTATTAATATAAAATGAGAGACTCCTTTAACACACTGGCTCAAAAGTATTCAATATTAACATTATATATATAATCTAAACCTTTTTAAAAAGGTTTTGAACTAAAAGTTTAGTACCCTTTAATTAAATAAAAGCTAATGGATATACTTTTGATTTTTTCATTTGACGAGAAAAAGGGGCGTTATAAGTTCATAAAAACCATTTTAATAACTATCATATTTTATAAATTAATTATATCTATGATAAAATGACCTCTAACTAAGCGTTTACTTAGAACCAGTGGCGCACTCAATGGGGTGGAGTAAACGGGGCATCTTCCCCCATGTCCCCTAATAATTTCAATACAAACATAAATTATTTACTTTATAACTAAAACATTAGACACAGAAGATGAGTCGTATACATAGGCTCCTTTTTAAGACTTTGTTTAAGACTTTATATTCAAAACAAACACACACACACATATTAAAAGTGCCACTTATATTCTCATTTGAAAAAAGCACAACCATAGTAGCTTCCATACATTGTATACAAGAAAATGTATATAACTAGTAGCCACCATTCTGGTAGTTAAGTTCGTTTTAGTTTTTAAGTTTCTTAACACAAGATATGGGTTATTACACCGAGGACCTCGCTTAGATAGAGACTTCAGAATCACTCGCACCCCACCCAATTTCGGTTAAAATTAATACTAAAGTACTTCGAACTGACAAAGCTACCAGAGATTGTTATTCAACACATTAACATATATTGACTTAGACCAGGGTTCTCACATTTTAGACCGAAGGAGCCTTTGTACCAGAAAAAATGAATGGCCGAACTCTCATAAAAATATTTACACTAGTATTATGATCATTCAATAAATACATTTAAATCTCACAAGTCTCTTATAATTTAATATTTTAATGAATATAAAAGAAGAACTACACTACACCCCGACCTCCGCGTCACTTAAAAACAAGTTATATTTTGAGTGCAATGACTTATGAGATCAGGTAGTTTATAGCGTTAATACCAACGTACCAGTTTTTATTTGTTTACAGAGGTGTAATTTTTTTATCACGTAATATAGAATTATTTTGCTAACAACACATAAACCGTACTAAATGTTGATTTCAATACACAGTCCGACACTTTATCTCAGTTGGTAGCGTGTTTGTATACTGAGCTAAAGGTCCCGGGTTCGATTCCCAGAATGTCCGAAAAACGTATCATTGGTTGACTGTGCTTTTCCCCTTTCACAATGATGAATTAACTGTCAGGGGGCTGGATGTTCTAGATTTAAGTTAGTTTGTCAGACTCTGAGGAAATAAGCTACATTCTACGGTTTGTCTGTCACTAGTTTTATATCGAGTGTCACTCATTGAGCGTGAACTGGGAAAGAGGGAAGGGTTGATAGGGTGGGGTATTACCAAATTTTCTCCCCCCATCGAAATGTGCCTTCCTCCATTTTGTTAAACTTCCCTCTGATATACTTGAATTTGAAGCTGAAAGATGGTTTGCATCAAACTTCAAAAAGATTATATAACAATCTATTATTATTTCTAAATGCTTAAGGAACACCCCAAATAGCTTTTAGTGGCATTCCATTTTCAAATATTTTCCACTGGCTTGGAGTCAAGCACCTAAAAACTCCTTAAAAATAGTGTTTTTACAAACTACCTCGCCCGACACTAATAAAGCTTCGCCGATACTCTTGATAGTCATCACAATAGGTTTTTTTTCATTGTGACTTACTACCCGTTTGAGTTGTACACATACATCAATTTACCCTAATGAACCAGGAATGAGGAATGTTACATTTTAGATTGAATGTACCTACATTTGCGTATATTGAGAGTAGGGTACCATTTTAGGGAAAAATACCCTTGTTACACCCGGCTGGGATTTGAACTTCAATCTTAGAGGACAACTTTATTTCCAATTGAGGGGGGGCGGGTGGGAGATATAGGTGGAGGACACACATATTATCTCCAACTTTGAGGGGGGCATAAATTATTACCAACTTATATAACACAAATATAGCTGAATCTAATATTACCCTTTAAATATATAGTTTGACACACTCAGTTGAACATTAATATAAATTCAAGATTTTCACTATACTACAAATTGGTTTATGAATAGGCCTACTTACAAGAGGGTTATTAAATTTATATTGAAAAGTTAACACATAATTTAAGTGAACATTTACGTCACCAAATACCTTAATGCTTTCATTAACTTGCGTACTATATACATTTGTTCATGTACTACAATAAACTATGTTCTTGTACAAAAACATATTCATGTGTGTCATACAGCCACGTGATTTATTTAATTTAGAAATAATGTTTCTAAAGTATGTTTTAAGATGGCATGGATAACATAAAACTATATCCACCCTGCATGGGGAGATTTTTCTTATAGACTACTGTCCACATTAATGAAGCAAGATCGATTTATTTAATAAGGTTATAAAATGCATATGTGAAATCTTGCAGTTAAGTAAACTATTTAAACAAATCATTAAATTCACTATAGAAGGGGACTTTTCCATAAAGTAAAACTATTGGGGGTGACATGTTTACACGCCATGAAACCACTTACTATTTGTTTCGTAAATCTAATACAATGCCTAGATTCACGGGTGATATATTTTCCCCTTGGATAACATTTTCGGAGACATCACAAATAAGGGCGATTTTAATTTGCTTTTTTAAGGAAATTACAGCAGTTAGGACTGAAGGTCTTGTTCATATTCATTAGGTGAAAAAATGTTCTGAGCAAATAAAATATGAATCATGACTCCATTTTCCATCTTGTTCAGAAAGGAATACATCTTCGTCTGACATCAGAATCTTTAGGGAAGTCATGGTGTATAACACCATATCTCTTAGATTACTTTTATTGCATACGGCAACGATACAATGCTTACCCGGCATTTTCTTAGTATCGGTATGACACTTTTTGCAACCCTTCACGCATAAATAATAAGAAAGCTTACTATAAACATACAAACATTTACTATTCACATTGACTTTGGAAGCATACTTGACATAAATAAGAAGTTAGTAACGAGCGCACCCGCATCGGTGGCGTAGATAGCTAACGCGCTAGTCGTGTTGAGATCTACTGCTGAGGATGGGGAGATCGAGGTTTGAATCTCGGTCGGGTGAACTGGGGGGGGAGGGGGGGGTTCCTCAATGGTTTTCCACTCTCCCTCCACGCAAATGCGGGTTCATTTCCACTAATTCAACCTTCCCAATTCCTAATCCATTAGCGTAATTAGTACTTAGGCGTATAACCCGAACGGGTAGTAAGACGTGGTGCTGAATAATAATTTTAAAAAAGTGCTGCACTACACAGTCACATGATCTGAACAGAAGCAAGCTTGGCTAGGTCACGATCAGACGTTACAGCAGCGCTGCGTGTTAGGGTAGAGCTGAATGCTGGCCGGTAAAGTGAACGAGCCTTCCCTACAACTCTAGTAGCCTTAGTATAAGGAAGGACCCATCAAGATGACCAAATAAACCTTAAAATTTGAAATTTCTCAGTGAGTTGAGTAATTGCAGGAGGAAGGGGAGCTTGGAGGTCAACATTTTCAAAAACTAATATATTAATTACTTCTCTGTATTGTAAAGAATTTAAATTTATTAATTAGGTACGGGAAACAACACAAATAGACATTTACATAATAATAATAATAATAATATAATAATTATTATTTAATATTGCATTCTGAGAAATAGTGGTGATGGAGTATAATAGAGAAAAAAACTTTTTGAGATTAGGAAAAAAATAAAATTTTGACAGATAAATAAAGATAAATCAAATCCCAGATAGCCAAAATAACATTAGACTATAAATTTCTCAAAGTGGGTTGGGGAATAAGGGGTCCAAAATCTACAAAATTAATAGAAACTACTACATCTCAGTGCAGTGTCGTTAAAAATTGAATTTTGGCATGCCCGTAAATGCACCACTCCAAATAACTAATAAGTCTGAGCCTTTTAAAATGTAACTCCATGAAATCAAGGAGGGGCGGGGGGAGTTATAAAAAAACCTTTTATCTATAGTTTAAAATCTAAATTTGGCTGGCAGGTAGAACAACTATAGATAAAGAAAGTATTCTTAAAACTATGTGTATAAATGGGAGTTAGAGCAATTATGATTGGGGAGGAGAAGGGAAAATTTTCAAAAACCAATAGAAACAATTACTAACAGAACAATTTATTTGATAAGCTGAGGTGCTTAGTACTAGAGTGATTCTTTCAAATTAATTCATGTTTAGTTAGTAAATTTAAACTATTTCTTTTGGTGTTCATTTCAACAATGTCTCTGCGTAAGCGAGCAAATATTGATGCAAAGACTGCATATATATATAAAATAGATTATATATATATTTATAAAATAGATTTTACTTCTCATAGGTAGTAGTTAATTTGTGGCTTCATCAACATACAAAGTTTTCGCCTCATACGTGTCTGAAATTGTATTTTTGGTAGTTTAGATCAGGGTTTCTCAAACTGCGAGGCGCGAAGGGATTTCAGATGAGGTGTGAACCAATTTCTCACTTCTTTCGACTTGCCTAAATTATGATTTACTAAAAAATTAATATTCTGTTTGACCTATGAAGCAATAAAATTAATTAATATCTTACAAAACCTTACTATTTTTATAAACTTCTACAAAGACTCTTATCAGAAAATAACTAAATCAATTAAATAATAAATGTCTCATTTTTGTATTTTAACGTAAACAAGTTATTTTTTTCTAAGAATAAGAGTCTTAACAATTAATTTTATGTTCATATAAGGCTCAAGAGTATAGAGTTTGAGAAAACCTGGTTTAGATGATTTGCTAAAAATAAGATAATTTACCCAACTAAAATGTGAGCGAAGCCGTGGGCAAACTCGAGTAAGTTAATATGATTATTAAAAAATGAATGATTAATTAATTCATTTAGCAAAATTAATAAACAAATATACTTAGAAAGACTGATAAAATATACTTTGGCACTTAAAAAAATATATTCAAAATTCAAAATAAAACAAAATTATTAAAATGGTGTAACCACATGTATGTGCTAATTAATAAAAAACGGTACGGGTACAAAACTTTTTATTTCTGGTACAAAACGGTACAAAAATTATTATTATTATTAGCACCACGTCTTACTACCCGTTCGTGTTATACGCACTTACGCTAATGTGTAATGGTAGGGTGATTGTGAGATGAAATGAAGGACCTACAGTTTAACGTGGAATCTGAACCACGGTGGTGGCCTGGCACTCCCCACATTAACAAGATGGTTTGTCAAAAATTAGTACAAAACCTTGGCAATGTAAAAAGTTCAACATACAAAAGTGGTACTACAGGTTAATGGACGTGCTGCTATACCTTGGGAAGTGGTAAATTGAGAAAAGACTTATATATTTTGAAACGGTAGTATATACTATTTAACTAAACACTACACACCTCGCCATCTATTAGCATCACTACAAATCTTAACGAATGTTTCCGGAGACAGCAAAACATATTTTAATAAATGGTCTAAAAATTAACTTTACAAAAAGTCGTTTGGCCTAAAGTCATTTGGCCTACACTTTAGGCCAAATGACGGGTACCCATTTTAACCAGTATTTTGCGAGGGGGGTTTGGGGTTGGTTAAAATTGAAAGCACGATTGAAATTAACCTTAATTCACAGTTTAGGCCTATAAATTTTTATGATTTACAAATAGACCCACAACGATTTGCTAGGATTCGGATTCGAAAATAAAATGTAGAATCTGAAATAATGGATTCGACCCATCTCTAGAAAAAAACATGAGCTCGCAGACTCCCTAGTTAATTGTATATTATCTGGAAGAAGGTTCACAAAAGGTGGATAGAAAAATCAAAGGAAAGACTTCAATGTAGTCTCTAGTTAGAACCAGTTTTTCCATAAAATGTTTGAAAAATTTATTTCACCCAAGCCAAAACTTGTTTTGAGTTCATAGAAATCATTATTACATATTTTTGAGTTCACGAAATAAAATAACACTATACCTTAGATCCAAGTTTTCTTACAAATTATTATTTCAAAACAAAATTCATGTTTTAGAGGCTACATTCAGTTTTTAGTGCTATAATCACACTTTTAGGAAATACATAACAAATGTTATGTAGAGAAATAGTTTATAACATCCACAACAGGTAATGGCTCAAAAAGTTTTTAAAAACAAATGGATCATAACTAATAACACAAGTTTAACCGCAAGCCGTTCCCTTATGGGTTAGGCAAGAAACTGTGCATATAGCTCATACTTAGTTTATCCCCACTTCTCTTGCTTTAACATCTATACACCAAGTCATACTGCTTTTATTCTTAAAACTTTCACTTTATTTAACAGTCAAACCTTCTATAACCCCTCTACTACTTATCGCAACTTGAGACTTTATTTTAGATATTAAAGGTAAAAGAAATTATAAAAAAGCATCCAGCCTTTTAATAGCCTATACTACCTCACTTGTTCATTCTCTTATAACCCATTAATTTTAACATTCATACATCCTGATGAGGGTAGTGTTAGTTACCTGTGGATAGCATCAGTGTGGAGAGTGACATCATAGATGTTGAAGCGCACGCCTCTCATGTTTTCTTCAGAAAGAACCCCCTCCTTGGTGGCCCACTGGAAGCCTGCCACCACAGAGTCCTTGATTTCATTCAGATACTGTACTCCCTTGGTACAGTCCATCAATAGATTGGGTCCAGTGCCATCGGGGCCAAACGCCCAGATCTTACGAGCCTCCGTTACATCATATTCATACTTCTCACCCAGGTAGCGAGCACGGGCCTTAAACTCATCACGTGGATTTACCTGGCCATTGTCAATGTCTTCAGCCAAACCATCGGGCATGGGTACAGACTTCATAAACAGTCGATTGTGCTTATTGGGAGACTTGGACAGACACATCTGGTCTGACTCTGCAGACACCGTCTCTCTGTACGATACGACTGGGTCAGACTTCTTGATTGGAATACAAGCATGATCTTCCTCCAGATCCTACAATTTCACATAACTCACATTAGTCTGGTTCACAAGTTAAATAACATCTCATGCACTTACGTGTGTGGCTCGACAAACCTTGAGACAGATCTCCAGATGGAGTTCTCCTGCCCCTGCAATGATGTGTTCCCTGATTCCTCAATGATACACTGTACCATAGGGTCAGACTTGGCCAGACGCTTCAGACCCTCCACAAGCTTCGGAAGATCCGCTGGGTTCTTCGGCTCAACAGCCACGCGCACCACTGGAGAGACGCTGAACTTCATCACCTGCAACAACAAGTCACCATACTTGTTATGTTCTTTCTGCCAGTATTAACAAATATTACTATTTCTATTAATCCTTTTCCTGACAATGTTCACCTGGGCATTTCTTGGCGCGGGCGTCATTCCACTTTTGGTTACATTAAGGGGAATGGGGCATGGAAATATTTACTTATAAATTATAATTTTGATAAATATTATTATTTATAAAATTGATTTAAATCTTAAAAATAATTTTAAAATTTTGCTTGATTTTTTGAGGAAGTTATAAGCATTTGAACAAGGTTTAATACGAAACCACACCATACATAAAATTGAGCGTAAATTCTGAAATTTTGTATAAAACACGTTAATATGTTGTGTATGATAATGAAACAATTAAATTGACCAATAATAACTTTTTTATTTTATTTTACAATTACAATATCAAGTTTTATTTTCTAAAAAAACATATAGTTTTGATGGGGGAATATATTTTAGGTGTTGGTTTGATTGTTTTGTTTAATATGTGAATTAAATGAACAAGGATTGTAGTTTATTAATCAGTTTCATTTTTAATGGTTAGAGTTAAACTGCAGGAGTGCTTTTGTTTTGATTGACCCCATGTTAAATGCGACCCAGACTGGCCCTCAGGTAGTACTGCAGGGCGGACAAATATAGCCGGAGTTCAACGATCAGTCACAGCAACTAGTTGGAACCTCCACCTCGTTATCTTTGTTCCTCGTTTCATCTCATTCGACAGTGACAAGAAACTGTAAACTCCTGACTACACAACTTAGTGCTACTTCCCTCCCCGGTTAGTTTTTAAAACTCTTTACCTCCCTACCTAGTATCACTGACCTTCATGTTGTGAGCATCTTTGAATGTGCTGATGGTTCCAGTCTTGACCAGGAACTGATCCACGCCCACCAGACCGCAGATATTCCCACTAGGAACATCCTCAATCGCCTCAACATAGCGGCCCATCATCAAGATGGTGCGCTGAATTGCCTTTTCAAAAAGGTCTTCCTTTTTGCCAGGTGTGTAGTTGGGCCCCATGATGCGGGCCTTCATGCCTGTAGCTACCTAGAGAAACACAACACAGTACCTTAGTAAGCAACAATACCCTCTCTCCGTAATAGTTATCCAGTCCTGCCAAACATGACAACTTAGAAGAAAATACATCAATAATCGTCAGAGCAGAAAAGAATATACAATTAACGTGCAGCAAAAGAGAGCGTGTTATTAGTTTTTTAGAATAGAAATATTTTGGCCAAATTAATCAAATATTCACATAGAGAGCTTAGTTTTATTCACATGCTAATATCAACAGATTTTGAATATATGTCAAGAAGGTCCTGACATTTTGTCAAAACTTTTTAAATAGATAAAAGTTTTGACAAAATTCCAGGACACCCTTGACAGAAATTCAAGATCTGTTGATATTAGCATGTGAATAAAACTAAATTCTATGTTGTTACTGGAGAAATATTTGATTTATTTTGACGAAAATATTTCAATTCTATAAAAACTGTAAAAACACTTACACTGCCTTCTGCCACACCTTAATTACTTCACAAACAAGCTGCTCTGTATTGTCATGGATACTTGTGTTAAGTTTTTTGATATGAATTTTAAATTCAAGTCCTGATTTGTAATAAATTCTCATTATCAAATTTAAGCATATTAGCCTTTGGTCATCATGACTGTCATTTTTTGGAATGGGGACATTAACTATAGGAATATTAAGAATAATAATGGTTGTTGTGCAGTTGGAACGGTTTTTTCTAAAGCTGGATCTATCAATTAATTGGTCGATTGTTTAAAATATAAAATTTACAAAGATAATATCATTATTATTTTCAGTATGGTAGCTTTGCTTATTCAAATTAAAATGAAAACTAGAGTTAAATTAAATATAATTAGGAATAACACATTTTAAATATAAGTTGTTTACAGTTAAATTGACTTCATTTTAGTGTAGTTAGGTTTGTGTTTTATTTTATTTTTATTTATTTTAAAATCTGCATTAAGTATCGTGGAAAATATATCAATTTTAGAGTAAAAACAGAAATAAATATCTTTTAACTCCCCTCAACTCCACAGCTCTATATCTTTTGTAGAATCCTATCCAGCTCTCAATTTCCCTTGAATCTGTCCAAGTTCTAACTTCGCATGAATCCTTTACAGCACTAACTTGCCTTGAATACTACCAGACTTTAAATTTCCTTGAATCTTTCCCAGTTTAAAAAGACTGTTTTGCAAAATTTTGGTTTCTTTAAAGATTTTCTACCTAATAACTATAAATATAAAAAAAAATTTGTACTCTATTATCCAAGTATTTTTTATTAATCCGTGCAGTATCTTTAAAGATTTTCTACCTAATAACTATAAATATAGAAAAAGTTTTGTACTCTATTATCCAAGTATTTTTTATTAATCGTGCAGTATCTGGTATAGACCGGGATAAAAGGGGATTGACTGCAGGTAAAATATGTGTTGGAACTGTCCAAATCATTGGCTAGAGGGGAAAAAGATATCTATTTCTCATGATGGATCACCTTTTAAATGGAAAAATATATTTCCCAAAATGGTGCTTCTCCAAGAAATATTGCTGTTAGTTTGAAAATTCTGCGTTCCCTCAAAGGTAATTGTTTCTATAAAGAATTTAACAAAATCAAGAATTCATGATATGTACTTTTTTTTAATGTTTCTTGAAATTTTTGTTTTAAATTCCAAATTGGGAATCATTAATATTACAAGTTTTTCGATTTAGATTCTTAATTTTTACCTTGATTCCTACCGGAGTAGGCCTGAAATGAAGTGGGAACAGCCATATTGGCCCAAGAAAATATTTTATTTATGTAAAGAGTAATATATTTTTAGAGAAAATGTCAAGTTAAACTTCTCCCGTTGGTTGTGATAATTTGGTTAGAACTTTATCTAATATACATTTATATTTTCCACTAAAATATTATAGATAAAGCAGCTGAGTGCCGGAGGAAATGGAATTATAGATTATTTGCCACTTTGTAGCACCGTCAGTGAATAGTTAACTCTTTTGCAAGAAACACATTTAAACTTGGCTTATTCAAAAAACTCAGGCTAATTTTCATATATTTATCTCTCTTTTAAATTTTCGCACTGAAAAAGTTTTCAGAAAAAATCTCACATACAATAAACATTGGAGATTTTGAAAACTTGAATAAAAATTCAAACTTAAAAACATATTTTTCTCTTCTTTTCACTGCTTCTTCACCAATCATCCTGCAAGAAAGAGCATTTATTTCTATAAAATTTTATATAAGTTTGGTGTTTGTAGGTTTGTCTGTAAAATCACGTAAACGAGACAGTACTTATAATTTTAAAGTTGGTGTGTGTTATTGTCAACACTAGTGCTTTCACTCACTTTCAGGCACAAAGTCCCTTTCACTGTCAATACTGTCTGAATAATCTAATATATCAGTCATTTAGCCTAGAACTTGCCGAAATGAACATCAAATCAAACACTTAGGCCTGGATAACTTCTAATAAAAATAATAAATAAAATTAAGAATGAAAATAAATGTTAAGTGCAAAAAACATATACATTAAATAAATAGAAACACCAAAGCCAGAAAAGTAATTGCGCTACTATGTAAAAGTGAGAATAACAAACTTAGTTTGTTTAAAACGATTATTTTCTAAAAATTAGTGCTATCTGTTGAAGAAAATACTAGCTAGCTCTTTGAACAAACATTACCGGGCATCTTTTAACAGATTAGCCTAAACTTCACACATAAAATCTTTGAATGCCCCCCAAAAAATTATGGATTTTTTTCGCAACACGATTAAAAAATAATTTAGGCCTAATATTTTATGTGCCCATAAAACAACGAAAATCATTTTAAAAATTGGTAAATTTCAACTGTTTTGAATGAATGGTCTTTAAAATTAAATGAATTACGTTAAGGATCAAATATTAACACTAATAGTATATTTTATAAAAAATACACCATATTTCACTGTGAAAACGATTGCTATTTCTGCCAACGTTAATTTGAAATTATAATATACATTTTACACCGCCTTCAAATCGCAGTCGGATAGCTGAGCGTAAAAAATTGATAATTGCCGCCAACATCTTGATCCAGATCCACAACACAGATGAACGCACGGTTTGTGTAGAAAATGTCCTGGTATTTTCCCCTATCATCTACAAAACATGAATTCCAATTCATTCACTCGAAAACCATTATTTGTAGACAAACACACGACATAATGCACTCACACACCCCACGAGACAAGTAGCACGCCACATTAAAATTTAATACAAGATGGCGAACGTTAACCTTGTCGTTGGAATCACAAACAAAGCAATCAGGCAACTTCCGACTGGCACGTTCCATCACATGTAGTGGATAGCACTATCTTTGAAGCATTCGTGTTGTTACGATGTGCGGGAAATTCCAACTAAAATTATTTTCGTGAATATATGACCAAAATATTAAAAATTTGTGACTTTTTCTTTCAATTAGTGACTTTCTTGACCCAGTAGACACCTTGTAGTCCAATATCCTCACATGATTTGTATGAATGACTGCTGCATAATTTCGGCCTTTAGAGTTTCCTGTCCAGTTAAGAAGGAGCTTACTATCTGCTGTCCTTGTGGTTAGTGACTATGAATCGGTAGCCGCAGAGCTCGAAGATTGCTTTGGTTGTGTAGCACAGAGAAAATAGTGAATTCCTAAAGGGTTTTTTTTACATGCAAGACTACAATGTTTTTTCCATTCATGTGACTTATTAAAGGTGACCCCAATTTTGGCAATGTCAAAAACTGAAGAGTATATACTATACCTGGCTTTGTTACTGTCTGGCACTTTTACAAGCGATTTATTAAATTTGGGGTTATGTAACCACAAATAATTGAAAGTACAATTCCCCGGCATATTGGCACGTAAATAAAAACAAAAAGCAAAAGGTGATTTTCTGCCTTTACGTAACAACGGTATTAAAAGTTACAAAAAAATCCATTCAAGAATAATGAATCAACGGTTTATTTATCCATGGAAGATTACTTTCTATCACACTTTGATAAAACTTTCGTGTGGAAATAAACACAGCAATAACAAAGCAAATTGAACCAGTACTTAAGGATTTCCATAGAAATAAAACGCATTAAGATAAAACAAACTAGACAGCTACTATCTAAACACAAAATTTCACAGAATACTGTTTATAAACACCAAAATGGCGCAACCATAGATAATAGTTATAGAATGGCAACTCCCTGTAGTATGGCTAGAACAGAAATTTCAGCGCTAAGGTGGATGAAAGATGAACTAATAGCTATCGGCGAGCATTTTAGTGCAAAACTGTAAATTATAGGTACTTAAAGTGTTAATAGGTATTCGCAAATCTTCAAAGAATTATTACAAATGATGGTTTTAAAGCCACTTATAGAATTTGGTTGCCAGAGAAGTTAAACATGTTTCCCCTTGCACCTATAGAAATCAAAACCCATGGGTTGATGACACGTTAAGATAACAAATAAAACAAAAGAAGCGGGAAGAGCAGCGGAGAGTAACGTAAACAGCAGACAACAGCTAACGCTTGATCAAAGAGCATGTGCTAGATATTTCATGTCCAGTACATCTTAAATCACCGTCTTTACAAACATTTCAAAAATTAATATTGAAACCCGAAAATTCCAGAACTTTTCAACGCCCAGAGTAATTTAAGGACTTTTCCAGGCCTTGAACAGAGACACATTATATTCCAGGTCAGGACCGTACAAACCCTGTTTGTTACGCACTTTTCTGGTTATCTTTTCCATGATAAATAGTTTAAAAAAACTAACACTCAACATTATGAATCAATAAAGATAAATATATAAAATGATCACCCATACAGAGTAGAATATATTATATTGAAATATAATATGATCAAAAGTTTGATACAAATGATTATTAAACCACCAAACACTCTTAGCACTCTGTAGGCCCACGCCAAAATATGACTGTTACCCGTAACACAAGACTCGTGGCTCACAACTGGAGGGAAAATTCTTTATTTTAATTTTTTAACATTGTATAGAATATTCCTTCAGAGTTCGCAGACATTGTTTACAACTATTATAGCAGCACCATAAGTTACTGCCTTTTCCACACATTTGGAACAAGACTTATTCTGAGATACATTCAAAACCTCATGAAACTTTGACACAATGAATATTTTCATATTTTGAAAAATTAATAAAAATAAGTGATTTAAAAACATCTATGGTGGTTTAAAATTTATTTCACTAAATACATAAGGGAATGTTCTTTGATATTCAAAGAAATAACGATGTTCAAATTTAAGATACAAAATGGCAACTTGCTTGGTAGAAAAAGGACAGAGCCAACGGAGAAACCAATAGATTGGAAAGAGCCTGTACTGCAATTTGAGAGTTGAACGGCCTATAGACCTACATGGTCTAACGCGCTAATCTCACGATGAGCTAGACTGCCGAAGAGAGGAAGATAGGGATTTGACCCTGGTCAGGTGCAATGAGGGTGGTTTTTCCTTAATGGCTTTCCATTTTTATCAACGCAAATGTGGGTGCCTTTCATCTAAATTAAACCTTTATAATTCCTAACCCATTGGTGTAATTGGTACATGGCATATAACCTGAACAGGTAGTAGGACACGGGACTAAAAAGAATCTAAAAACATCTTAAAATACTTCCATATTTCACTTCTGGGAGGTGACATATTTTAATATACATTTATATTTGCTATCAAGATAGATGATTAACTTTGTAACAAGTTACAAGTCAGATGTAACAAGTTACGAGTTTATGGCTAAGTCGAATGGGGGACACTCACCGAACCTCCTAGACGAGCTACAGCACACGAGCACTAGCACTGAACTCTTCACTCCAACCGATCGCCGGATAGACTAGCGGAGCGTTCTATGGACCACTATTAAGGCTCAAACCGAGACTGGCCAGAAAACTAAAGAAGATAGTTCCTGGTTCCACCACGTGTAGCGTCTAGATTGTTCGACTAGTTACCCGATCCTTCTTGTCGTTTGTGTATCGCTTCTCCTTCCTTCCCTCCCCTCTCTTGTGAATTCTTGTTTGTATATATATTGGGAGGCTGGTGGTCTATGGTTACTTATTACACCACCAGCCGACTTAAGGTGAGAACGGCGATGTAGGGCCTGGGATTATTGTTCTGTATCTAAATTCTCTTTCAGCGTAATGGGGGGAAATAGTCAAAATTATTGTTCAGCACTTAACTCATATTGGAATATTGAACTTTGCAACGCCATGCGCTTCTCGCGGTAGTTGAAAATGCTGTCGCCTTTCTGCCATCTTTTTGGGCTCTAGCCCGATTTAATTGCGCCTATTGGCTTTGTTGATATATTTATACACAATTGAGTGTGCAGAGTCAAACTCTGCATCTCGGGCTTACCACCCGTCTTGTAACTATTCAAGGATTATGCTTATAATTAGGTGTTGTCTGGGTAAATACAATAAATTAGGATGCAGGGCACTTATAGGATAGCTTGGGACTTGGTCCACTGTTGATTGTTATTATTGCTACATTTGAGTAACATTATGATATTTGTTGAGGGTTGTTAGCGCATTAACGCCTAAGCTTCTGCACTGATCGCTAATGTGTTATGCATGAGTTTTAAATATGTACTGCGTTAGAGCTTGCTTTACTAGATTAAATAATCTTCGAGCCTAGAACCATTGGCTTTGATATTAGTCATTTAGGATTGTTGTTTGATACATATGATTATGTTCATCGTGCTTGCGTATTAGCATTTGCTGTTACTCTTTGTTACATTTCCCTACGGGGTTGAACATTGTTGAGTTAGGGTCTCCGTACTCTAAACGGATCTATTTCTATGTTAGAAAGGAAGACGCGCTTCACGCTCTAATTTTTGTTGGGTGTTCTATAATTTTGTACTATTTCATTGTTTATTACAAAATAAAGATATGTTGTTAAAATTAGGCTACATTATCGCCTGATTTTCCAGTC
>JBCFYV010000024.1:1310237-1422984 GCA_039000515.1 Timema cristinae
GATCCTATCTAAGTGTTGTATCATTCGTTACAAGTTTCCTTTACCATTGTTTGTCCTTAGTGTTATACCTTTGACATGATCTTATCTAAGTGTTATATCATTCGTTACAAGTTTCATTTTCCCTGGTTTGTCCTTAGTGTTACACCTTTGACATGATCCTATCTAAGTGTTATATCATTCGTTACAAGTTTCCTTTTCCCTTGTTTGTCCTTAGTGTTATACCTTTGACATGATATTATCTAAGTGTTATATCATTCGTTACAAGTTTTTTTTTCCCTGGTTTGTCCTTAGTGTTATACCTTTGACATGATCTTATCTAAGTGTTATATCATTCGTTACAAGTTTCCTTTTCCCTTGTTTGTCCATAGTGTTACACCTTTGACATGAAATTATCTAAGTGTTGTATCATTCGTTACAAGTTTTTTTTTCCCTGGTTTGTCCTTAGTGTTATACCTTTGACATGATATTATCTAAGTGTTATATCATTCGTTACAAGTTTCCTTTTCCCTTGTTTGTCCTTAGTGTTATACCTTTGACATGATATTATCTAAGTGTTATATCATTCGTTACAAGTTTTTTTTCCCCTGGTTTGTCCTTAGTGTTATACCTTTGACATGATCTTATCTAAGTTTTGTATCATTCGTTACAAGTTTCCTTTTCCCTGGTTTGTCCTTAGTGTTATACCTTAGACATGATATTATCTAAGTGTTATATCATTCGTTACAAGTTTTTTTTCCCTGGTTTGTCCTTAGTGTTATACCTTTGACATGATCTTATCTAAGTTTTGTATCATTCGTTACAAGTTTCCTTTTCCCTGGTTTGTCCTTAGTGTTACACCTTTGACATGATCTATCTAAGTGTTATATCATTCGTTACAAGTTTTCTTTTCCCTTGGTTTGTCCTTAGTGTTAACCTTTGACATGATTTATCTAAGTGTTATATCATTCGTTACAGATTTCCTTTTCCTGGTTTGTCCTTAGTGTTACACCTTTGACATGATCCTATCTAAGTGTTATATCATTCGTTACAAGTTTCTTTTCCCTGGTTTGTCCTTAGTGTTATACCTTTGACATGATCTATCTAAGTTTATATCATTCGTTACAAGTTTCCTTTTCCCTGGTTTGTCCTTAGTGTTATACCTTTGACATGATCTTATCTAAGTTTTATCATTCGTTACAAGTTTCCTTTCCCTGGTTTGTCCTTAGTGTTATACCTTTGACATGATCTTATCTAATGTTATATCATTCGTTACAAGTTTCCTTTTCCCTGGTTTGTCCTTAGTGTTATACCTTTGACATGATCTTATCTAAGTTTTGTATCATTCGTTACAAGTTTCCTTTTCCCTGTTTGTCCTTAGTGTTATACCTTTGACATGATCTTATCTAACTGTTATATCATTCGTTACAAGTTTCCTTTTCCCTTGTTTGTCCTTAGTGTTATACCTTTGACATGATATTATCTAAGTGTTATATCATTCGTTACAAGTTTCCTTTTCCCTTGTTTGTCCTTAGTGTTATACCTTTGACATGATTTATCTATGTGTTATATCATTCGTTACAAGTTTCCTTTTCCTTGTTTGTCCTTAGTGTTATACCTTTGACATGATTATCTAAGTGTTATATCATTCGTTACAAGTTTCCTTTTCCTGTTTGTACTTAGTGTTATACCTTTGACATGATATTATCTAAGTGTTATATCATTCGTTACAAGTTTCCTTTTCCCTTGTTTGTCCTTAGTGTTATACCTTTGACATGATCCTATCTAAGTGTTATATCATTCGTTACAAGTTTCCTTTTCCTGGTTTGTCCTTGTGTTATACCTTTGACATGATCATTATCTAAGTGTTATATCATTCGTTACAAGTTTCCTTTTCCCTTGTTTGTCCTTAGTGTTATACCTTTGACATGAATCTATCTAAGTGTTATATCATTCGTTACAAGTTTCCTTTTCCCTGTTTGTCCTTAGTGTTACACCTTTGACATGATCCTATCTAAGTGTTATATCATTCGTTACAAGTTTCCTTTTCCCTTGTTTGTCCTTAGTGTTATACCTTTGACATGATCTATCTAAGTGTTATATCATTCGTTACAAGTTTCCTTTTCCTTGTTTGTCCTTAGTGTTATACCTTGACATGATCATTATCTAAGTGTTATATCATTCGTTACAAGTTTCCTTTTCCCTTGTTTGTCCTTAGTGTTATACCTTTGACATGATCTTATATAAGTTTTGTATCATTCGTTACAAGTTTCCTTTTCCCTGGTTTGTCCTTAGTGTTATACCTTTGACATGATTTATTAAGTGTTTTATCATTCGTTACAAGTTTCTTTTCCCTTGTTTGTCCTTAGTGTTATACCTTTGACATGATTTATTAAGTGTTTATCATTCGTTACAAGTTTCCTTTTACCTGGTTTGTCCTTAGTGTTTAACCTTTGACATGATCTTATATAAGTTTTGTATCATTCGTACAAGTTTACTTTTCCCTGGTTTGTCCTTAGTGTTATACCTTTGACATGATCTATATTAAGTGTTGTATCATTCGTTACAAGTTTCTTTTCCCTTGTTTGTCCTTAGTGTTATACCTTTGACATGATCTTATCTAAGTGTTGTATCATTCGTTACAAGTTTCCTTTTCCTGTTTGTCCTTAGTGTTATACCTTGACATGATCTATCTAAGTGTTATTATCATTCGTTACAAGTTTCCTTTTCCTGGTTTGTCCTTAGTGTTATACCTTTGACATGATCCTATCTAAGTGTTATATCATTCGTTACAAGTTTCCTTTTCCTTGTTTGTCCTTAGTGTTATACCTTTGACATGATATTATCTAAGTGTTATATCATTCGTTACAAGTTTCCTTTTCCCTTGTTTGTCCTTAGTGTTATACCTTTGACATGATATTATCTAAGTGTTATATCATTCGTTACAAGTTTTTTTTTCCCTGGTTTGTCCTTAGTGTTATATCCTTTGACATGATCTTATCTAAGTTTTGTATCATTCGTTACAAGTTTCCTTTTCCCTGTTTGTCCTTAGTGTTATACCTTTGACATGATTCTATCTAAGTGTTATATCATTCGTTACAAGTTTTCTTTTCCTGGTTTGTCCTTAGTGTTATACCTTTGACATGATCTTATCTAAGTGTTATATCATTCGTTAAAGTTTCCTTTTCCCTGGTTTGTCCTTAGTGTTACACCTTTGACATGATCCTATCTAAGTGTTATATCATTCGTTACAAGTTTCTTTTCCCTGGTTTGTCCTTAGTGTTATACCTTTGACATGATCTTATCTAAGTGTTATATCATTCGTTACAAGTTTCCTTTTCCCTGGTTTGTCCTTAGTGTTATACCTTTGACATGATCTTATCTAAGTGTTATATCATTCGTTACAAGTTTCCTTTTCCCTGGTTTGTCCTTAGTGTTATACCTTTGACATGATCTTATCTAATGTTATATCATTCGTTACAAGTTTCCTTTTCCCCGGTTTGTCCTTAGTGTTATACCTTTGACATGATCTTATCTAAGTTTTGTATCATTCGTTACAAGTTTCTTTTCCCTGGTTTGTCCTTAGTGTTATACCTTTGACATGATCTTATCTAACTGTTATATCATTCGTTACAAGTTTCCTTTTCCTTGTTTGTCCTTAGTGTTATACCTTTGACATGATATTATCTAAGTGTTATATCATTCGTTACAAGTTTCCTTTTCCCTTGTTTGTCCTTAGTGTTACACCTTTGACATGATCCTATCTAAGTGTTATATCATTCGTTACAAGTTTCCTTTTCCCTTGTTTGTCCTTAGTGTTATACCTTTGACATGATCCTATCTAAGTGTTATATCATTCGTTACAAGTTTCCTTTTCCCTTTTTGTACTTAGTGTTATACCTTAGACATGATATTATCTAAGTATTATATCATTCGTTACAAGTTTCCTTTTCCCTTGTTTGTCCTTAGTGTTATACCTTTGACATGATCCTATCTAAGTGTTATATCATTCGTTACAAGTTTCCTTTTCCCTTGTTTGTCCTTAGTGTTATACCTTTGACATGATCTTATATAAAGTTTTGTATCATTCGTTACAAGTTTACTTTTACCTGGTTTGTCCTTAGTGTTATACCTTTGACATGATATTATCTAAGTGTTATATCATTCGTTACAAGTTTCCTTTACCATTGTTTGTCCTTAGTGTTATACCTTTGACATGATCTTATCTAAGTGTTGTATCATTCGTTACAAGTTTCCTTTTCCCTGGTTTGTCCTTAGTGTTATACCTTTGACATGATCTTATATAAGTTTTGTATCATTCGTTACAAGTTTACTTTTCCCTGGTTTGTCCTTAGTGTTATACCTTTGACATGATCTTATCTAAGTGTTGTATCATTCGTTACAAGTTTCCTTTTCCCTTGTTTGTCCTTAGTGTTATACCTATGACATGATATTATCTAAGTGTTATATCATTCGTTACAAGTTTCCTTTTCCCTGGTTTGTCCTTAGTGTTATACCTTTGACATGATCCTATCTAAGTGTTATATCATTCGTTACAAGTTTCCTTTTTCCTTGTTTGTCCTTAGTGTTATACCTTTGACATGATCTTATCTAAGTGTTTTATCATTTGTTACAAGTTTCCTTTTCCCTTGTTTGTCCTTAGTGTTATACCTTTGACATGATATTATCTAAGTGTTATATCATTCGTTACAAGTTTCCTTTTCCCTTGTTTGTCCTTAGTGTTATACCTTTGACATGATATTATCTAAGTGTTGTATCATTCATTACAAGTTTCCTTTTCCCTTGTTTGTCCTTAGTGTTATACCTTTGACATGATCTTATCTAAGTGTTTTATCATTCGTTACAAGTTTCCTTTTCCCTTGTTTGTCCTTAGTGTTATACCTTTGACATGATATTATCTAATGTTTATATCATTCGTTACAAGTTTCCTTTTCCCTGGTTTGTCCTTAGTGTTATACCTTTGACATGATCTATCTAATGTTATATCATTCGTTACAAGTTTCTTTTCCCTGGTTTGTCCTTAGTGTTATACCTTTGACATGATCTATCTAAGTTTTATCATATTCGTTACAAGTTTCCTTTTCCCTTGTTTGTCCTTAGTGTTATACCTTTGACATGATCCTATCTAAGTGTTATATCATTCGTTACAAGTTTTCCTTTTCCCCTGGTTTGTCCTTAGTGTTAACCTTTGACATGATCCTATCTAAGTGTTTATCATTCGTTACAAGTTTCCTTTTCCTGGTTTGTCCTTAGTGTTATACCTTTGACATGATATATCTAAGTGTTATATCATTCGTTACAAGTTTCCTTTTCCCTGGTTTGTCCTTAGTGTTATACCTTTGACATGATCCTATCTAAGTGTTATATCATTCGTTACAAGTTTCCTTTTCCCTTGTTTGTCCTTAGTGTTATAACCTTGACATGATCTTATCTAAGTGTTATATCATTCGTTACAAGTTTCCTTTTCCCTGTTTGTCCTTAGTGTTATACCTTTGACATGATTCTATCTAAGTGTTATATCATTCGTTACAAGTTTCCTTTTCCTTGTTTGTCCTTAGTGTTATACCTTTGACATGATCTTATCTAATGTTTATCTTCGTTACAAGTTTTTTTCCCTGGTTTGTCCTTAGTGTTATACCTTTGACATATCCTATCTAAGTGTTATACATTCGTTACAGTTTCTTTCCTTGTTTGTCCTTAGGTTATCCTTTGACATATCCTATCTAAGTGTTTATCATTCGTTACAAGTTTTTTCCCTGGTTTGTCCTTAGTGTTATACCTTTGACATGATCCTATCTAAGTGTTATATCATTCTTACAAGTTTCCTTTTCCTTGTTTGTCTTAGTGTTATACCTTTGACATGATATTATCTAAGTGTTTATATTCGTTACAAGTTTCCTTTTCCTTGTTTGTCCTTAGTGTTATACCTTTGACATGATCCTATCTAAGTGTTATATCATTCGTTACAAGTTTCCTTTTCCTGTTTGTCCTTAGTGTATACCTTTGACATGATTATCTAAGTGTTATATCATTCGTTACAAGTTTCTTTCCCTGTTTGTCCTTAGTGTTTACCTTTGACATGATTATCTAAGTTTTTATCATTCGTTACAAGTTTCCTTTTCCCTGTTTGTCCTTAGTGTTATACTTTGACATGATCTTACTAAGTTTATATCATTCGTTACAAGTTTCTTTTCCCTGTTTGTCCTTAGTGTTATACCTTTGACATGACTTATCTAAGTTTTATCATTCGTTACAATTTCCTTTTCCCTGGTTTGTCCTTAGTGTTAACCTTTGACATGATCCTATCTAAGTGTTATATCATTCGTTACAAGTTTCTTTTCCCTGTTTGTCCTATGTTATACCTTTGACATGATCTATCTAAGGTATATCATTCGTTACAAGTTTCCTTTCCCTGTTTGTCCTTAGTGTTTAACCTTTGACATGATCTATCTAAGTGTTATATCATTCGTTACAAGTTTCCTTTTCCCTGGTTTGTCCTTAGTGTTATACTTTGACATATCTATCTAATGTTATATCATTCGTTACAAGTTTCCTTTCCCTTGTTTGTCCTTAGTGTTATACCTTTGACATGATCTATCTAAGTTTGTATCATTCGTTACAAGTTTCCTTTTCCTGGTTTGTCCTTAGTGTTATACCTTTGACATGATCTATCTAATGTTATATCATTCGTTACAAGTTTCCTTTTCCCTTGTTGTCCTTAGTGTTATACCTTGACATGATATTATCTAAGTGTTATATCATTCGTTACAAGTTTCCTTTCCCTTGTTTGTCCTTAGTGTTATACCTTTGACATGATTTATCTAATTTTATCATTCGTTACAAGTTTCCTTTCCTGTTTGTCCTTATGTTATACCTTTGACATGATCTATCTAAGTTTTATCATTCGTTACAAGTTTCCTTTTCCTTTTGTCTTAGTGTTATACTTGACATGATTTATCTGTTTTATCATTCTTACAAGTTTCTTTTCCCTTGTTTGTCCTTAGTGTTTAACCTTTGACATGATCTATCTAAGTGTTATATCTTCGTTACAAGTTTCCTTTTCCTGGTTTGTCTTAGTGTTAACCTTTGACAGATTTCTATGTTTATCATTGTTACAATTTCTTTTTCCTGTTTGTCCTTAGTTTATACCTTTGACATGATTATCTAAGTGTTATATCATTCGTTACAAGTTTCATTTTCCCTGGTTTGTCCTTAGTGTTATACCTTTGACATGATCTATCTAAGTGTTATATCATTCGTTACAAGTTTCTTTTCCCTTGTTTGTCCTTAGTGTTATACCTTTGACATGATCTTATCTAAGTGTTTATATCATTCGTTACAAGTTTCCTTTTCCCTGTTTGTCCTTAGTGTTATACCTTTGACATGATCTATCTAAGTGTTATATCATTCGTTACAAGTTTCTTTTCCCTTGTTTGTCCTTAGTGTTATACCTTTGACATGATTTATCTAAGTGTTATATCATTCGTTACAAGTTTCCTTTTCCCTGGTTTGTCCTTAGTGTTATACCTTTGACATGATCCTATCTAAGTTTTATCATTCGTTACAAGTTTACTTTTCCCTGGTTTGTCCTTAGTGTTATACCTTTGACATGATCTATCTAAGTGTTATATCATTCGTTACAAGTTTCCTTTCCCTGTTTGTCCTTAGTGTTATACCTTGACATGATCTTATCTAAGTGTTTGTATCATTCGTTACAAGTTTCCTTTCCCTGGTTTGTCCTTAGTGTTATACCTTTGACATGATCTTATCTAATGTTATATCATTCGTTACAAGTTTCCTTTTCCTGGTTTGTCCTTAGTGTTATACCTTTGACATGATCTTATCTAAGTGTTATATCATTCGTTACAAGTTTCCTTTTCCCTTGTTTGTCCTTAGTGTTATACCTTTGACATGATCTTATCTAAGTGTTATATCATTCGTTACAAGTTTCCTTTTCCTTGTTTGTCCTTAGTGTTATACCTTTGACATGATCCTATCTAAGTGTTATATCATTCGTTACAAGTTTCCTTTTTCCCTTGTTTGTCCTTAGTGTTATACCTTTGACATGAATCTATCTAAGTGTTATATCATTCGTTACAAGTTTCCTTTTTCCTGTTTGTCCTTAGTGTTATACCTTTGACATGATCTATCTAAGTGTTATATCATTCGTTACAAGTTTCCTTTTCCCTTGTTTGTCCTTAGTGTTATACCTTTGACATGATCCTATCTAGTTTTGTATCATTCGTTACAAGTTTATTTTCCCTGTTTGTCCTTAGTGTTATACCTTTGACATGATCTTATCTAAGTGTTGTATCATTCGTTACAAGTTTCCTTTTCCCTTGTTTGTCCTTAGTGTTATACCTATGACATGATATTATCTAAGTGTTTTATCATTCGTTACAAGTTTCCTTTTCCTGTTTGTCTTAGTGTTATACCTTTGACATGATCCTATCTAAGTGTTATATCATTCGTTACAAGTTTCCTTTTTCCTGTTTGTCCTTAGTGTTATACTTTGACATGATCTTATCTAAGTGTTTATCATTTGTTACAAGTTTCCTTTTCCTGTTTGTCCTTAGTGTTATACCTTTGACATGATATTTTAAGTGTTGTATCATTCGTTAAAGTTTCCTTTTCCTGTTTGTCCTTATGTTATACCTTTGACATGATTTATCTATGTTATATCATTCGTTACAAGTTTCCTTTTCCTTGTTTGTCCTTAGTGTTATACTTGACATGATATTATCTAAGTTTATATCATTCGTTACAAGTTTCCTTTTCCTGTTGTCTTAGTGTTATACCTTTGACATTATATTATCTAAGTGTTTATCATCATTACAAGTTTCCTTTTCCTGTTTGTCCTTAGTGTTAACTTTGAATGTCTTATCTAAGTGTTTTATCATTCGTTACAAGTTTCCTTTCCTTGTTTGTCCTTAGTGTTATACCTTTGACATGATATATCTAAGTGTTTATCATTGTACAAGTTTCCTTTTCCCTTGTTGTCCTTAGTGTTATACCTTTGACATGATTATCTAAGTGTTTTATCATTGTTACAAGTTTCCTTTCCCTGGTTTGTCTTAGTGTATACCTTTGACATGATCTATCTAAGTGTTATATCATTCGTTACAAGTTTCTTTTCCTGTTTGTCTTAGTGTTATACTTTGACTGATCCTATCTAAGTGTTATATCATTCGTTACAAGTTTTTTTTCCGTTTGTCCTTAGTGTTATACCTTTGACATGATCTATCTAAGTGTTATATCATTCGTTACAAGTTTCCTTTTCCCTGTTTGTCCTAGTGTTATACCTTGACATGATCTATCTAAGTTTGTATCATTCGTTACAAGTTTCCTTTTCCTTGTTGTCCTAGTGTTATACCTTTGACATGATCTATCTAAGTTTTATCATTCGTTACAAGTTTCCTTTTCCCTGGTTTTCCTTAGTGTTATACTTTGACATGATCTTATCTAATGTTATATCATTCGTTACAAGTTTCCTTTCCCTGTTTGTCCTTAGTGTTATACCTTGACATGATCTTATCTAAGTTTTATCATTGTTACAAGTTTCTTTTCCTGGTTTGTCCTTAGTGTTATACCTTTGACATGATCTTATCTAAGTTTTATCATTCGTTACAAGTTTCCTTTTCCCTTGTTTGTCCTAGTGTTATACCTTGACATGATCTATCTAAGTGTTTATCATTCGTTACAAGTTTCTTTTCCTGTTTGTCCTTAGTGTTATACCTTTGACATGATCTTACTAATGTTATCATTCTTACAAGTTTTTTTCCTGGTTGTCTTAGTGTTATACCTTGACATGATCCATAAGTGTTATATCATCGTTACAAGTTTCCTTTTCCTTGTTTGTCCTTAGTGTATACCTTTGACATGATATTATCTAAGTGTTATTCATTCGTTACAAGTTTCCTTTTCCTTTTGTCCATAGTGTTAACCTTTGACATGATCCTATCTAAGTGTTATCATTCGTTACAAGTTTCTTTACCATTGTTTGTCCTTAGTGTTATACCTTTGACATGATCTTATCTAGTGTTATATATTCTTACAGTTTCATTTTCCTGGTTTGTCTTAGTGTTAACCTTTGACATGATCCTATCATTATACATTAAATTCTTTCCGTTTTTTTATTGATATTTTTTCTTTTTTTTTTTCTGGTTTGTCCTTAGTGTTAACTTTGAATATCTTATAAGTTTATCATCGTTACATTTCTTTTTGTTTTATTATGACTGTTATTATTTCTTTTACATTTTTCCTGTTGTCTTAGTGTTACTTTGACATGTTACTATGTTTCTTCTTACAAGTTTTTCCTGTTGTCTTAGTGTATACCTGACTGATCTATCAAGTGTTAATCTTCTTACAGTTTTTCCCTGTTTGTCCTTAGTATCTTGCATGTTATCTAAGTGTTTATCATTCACAAGTTTTTTTTCCCTGTTTGTCCTTAGTGTTATACCTTTGACATGATCTTATCTAAGTTTTATCATTCGTTACAAGTTTCCTTTCCTGTTTGTCCTTAGTGTTAACCTTTGACATGATCCTATCTAAGTGTTTATCATTCGTTACAAGTTTTCTTTTCCCTTGTTTGTCCTTAGTGTTATACCTTTGACATGATTATCTAGTGTTATATCATTCGTTAAGTTTCCTTTTCCTGGTTTGTCCTTAGTGTTACACCTTTGACATGATCTATCTAAGTGTTATATCATTCGTTACAAGTTTACTTTTCCCTGTTTGTCCTTAGTGTTATACCTTTGACATGATCCTATCTAAATGTTATATCATTCGTTACATTTCCTTTTCCCTGGTTTGTCTTGTGTTATACCTTGACATGATTATCTAAGTTTTGTATCATTCGTTACAAGTTTCCTTTTCCCTGTTTGTCCTTAGTGTTATACCTTTGACATGATCTTATCTAAGTGTTATATCATTCGTTACAAGTTTCCTTTTCCCTGGTTTGTCCTTAGTGTTATACCTTTGACATGATCTTATCTAAGTTTTATCATTCGTTACAAGTTTCCTTTTCCCTGGTTTGTCCTTAGTGTTATACCTTTGACATGATCTATCTAGTGTTATATCATTCGTTACAAGTTTCCTTTTCCCTTGTTTGTCCTTAGTGTTATACCTTTGACATGATATTATCTAAGTGTTATATCATTCGTTACAAGTTTCCTTTCCCTGTTTGTCCTAGTGTTATACCTTTGACATGATTTATCTATGTGTTTATCATTCGTTACAAGTTTCTTTCCTTGTTTGTCCTTAGTGTTATACCTTTGACATGATCATATCTATTTTTTTTTTTTTTTTTTTTTTTTTTTTTTTTTTTTTTTTTTTTTTTTTTTTTTTTTTTTTTTTTTTTTTTTTTTTTTTTTTTTTTTTTTTTTTTTTTTTTTTTTTTTTTTTTTTTTTTTTTTTTTTTTTTTTTTTTTTTTTTTTTTTTTTTTTTTTTTTTTTTTTTTTTTTTTTTTTTTTTTTTTTTTTTTTTTTTTTTTTTTTTTTTTTTTTTTTTTTTTTTTTTTTTTTTTTTTTTTTTTTTTTTTTTTTTTTTTTTTTTTTTTTTTTTTTTTTTTTTTTTTTTTTTTTTTTTTTTTTTTTTTTTTTTGGGGGGGGGGGGGGGGGGGGGGGGGGGGGGGGGGGGGGGGGGGGGGGGGGGGGGGGGGGGGGGGGGGGGGGGGGGGGGGGGGGGGGGGGGGGGGGGGGGGGGGTTTCAGTTTCTTTTCCTGTTTGTCCTTAGTGTTATACCTTTGACATGATCTTATCTAAGTGTTGTATCATTCGTTACAAGTTTCCTTTCCCTTGTTTGTCCTTAGTGTTATACCTTGACATGATCTTATCTAAGTGTTTTATCATTCGTTACAAGTTTCCTTTTCCTGTTTGTCCTTAGTGTTATACCTTTGACATGATCTATCTAAGTGTTTATCATTCGTTACAAGTTTCCTTTTCCTGTTTGTCCTTAGTGTTATAACCTTTGACATGATCTTATCTAAGTGTTTATCATTTGTTACAAGTTTCCTTTTCCCTGTTTGTCCTTAGTGTTAGTTTATCATTCGTTACAAGTTTCCTTTTCCCTGTTTGTCCTTAGTGTTATACCTTTGACATGATCTATCTAAGTGTTTATCATTCGTTACAAGTTTCCTTTTCCTTGTTTGTCCTTAGTGTTATACCTTTGACATGATCTATCTAAGTGTTATATCATTCGTTACAAGTTTCCTTTTCCCTGTTTGTCCTTAGTGTTATACCTTTGACATGATCTTATCTAACTGTTATATCATTTCGTTACAAGTTTCCTTTTCCTGGTTTGTCCTTAGTGTTATACCTTTGACATGATCTATCTAAGTGTTATATCATTCGTTACAAGTTTCCTTTTCCCTTGTTTGTCCTTAGTGTTATACCTTTGACATGATCTTATCTAAGTGTTTTATCATTCGTTACAAGTTTCCTTTTCCCTGTTTGTCCTTAGTGTTATACCTTTGACATGATCTATCTAAGTGTTATATCATTCGTTACAAGTTTCCTTTTCCGGTTTGTCCTTAGTGTTATACCTTTGACATGATCTTATTAAGTGTTATATCATTCGTTACAAGTTTTTTTCCCTTGGTTTGTCCTTAGTGTTATCCTTTGACATGATTCCTATCTAAGTGTTATATCATTCGTTACAAGTTTCCTTTTCCCTTGTTTGTCCTTAGTGTTATACCTTTGACATGATACTATCTAAGTGTTATATCATTCGTTACAAGTTTCCTTTTCCCTTGTTTGTCCTTAGTGTTATACCTTTGACATGATCTATATCTAAGTTTATGTATCATTCGTTACAAGTTTCCTTTTCCCTGGTTTGTCCTTAGTGTTATACCTTTGACATGATCTTATCTAATGTTTTGTATCATTCGTTACAAGTTTCCTTTTCCCTTGTTTGTCCTTAGTGTTATACCTTTGACATGATCTATCTAAGTGTTATATCATTCGTTACAAGTTTCCTTTTCCCTGGTTTGTCCTTAGTGTTATACCTTTGACATGTATTCTATATAAGTGTTATATCATTCGTTACAAGTTTCTTTTCCCTGTTTGTCCTTAGTGTTATACCTTTGACATGATCTATCTAAGTGTTATATCATTCGTTACAAGTTTCCTTTTCCCTGGGTTTTGTCCTTAGTGTTATACCTTTGACATGATCTATCTAAGTTTAGTATCATTCGTTACAAGTTTCCTTTTCCCTTGTTTGTCCTTAGTGTTATAACCTTTGACATGATCTATCTAAGTGTTATATCATTCGTTACAAGTTTCCTTTTCCCTTGTTTGTCCTTAGTGTTATACCTTTGACATGATCTATCTAATGTTATATCATTCGTTACAAGTTTCCTTTTCCCTGGTTTGTCCTTAGTGTTATACCTTTGACATGATCTTATCTAAGTTTATCATTCGTTACAAGTTTCCTTTTCCCTGGTTTGTCCTTAGTGTTATACCTTTGACATGATCTTATCTAATGTTATATCATTCGTTACAAGTTTCCTTTTCCCTTGTTTGTCCTTAGTGTTATACCTTTGACATGATCTATCTAAGTGTTATATCATTCGTTACAAGTTTCCTTTTCCCTGGTTTGTCCTTAGTGTTATACCTTTGACATGATCTTATCTAATGTTTATATCATTCGTTACAAGTTTCTTTTCCCTGTTTGTCCTTAGTGTTATACCTTTGACATGATCTTATCTAAGTGTTATATCATTCGTTACAAGTTTCCTTTTCCTTGTTTGTCCTTAGTGTTATACCTTTGACATGATATTATCTAAGTGTTATATCATTCGTTACAAGTTTCCTTTTCCCTTGTTTGTCCTTAGTGTTATACCTTTGACATGATCCTATCTAAGTGTTATATCATTCGTTACAAGTTTCCTTTTCCTGGTTTGTACTTAGTGTTATACCTTGACATGATATTATCTAAGTATCTAAGTGTTATATCATTCGTTACAAGTTTCCTTTTCCCTGTTTGTCCTTAGTGTTATACCTTTGACATGATCTTATCTAAGTTTATATCATTCGTTACAAGTTTCCTTTTCCCTGGTTTGTCCTTAGTGTTACACCTTTGACATGATCCTATCTAAGTGTTATATCATTCGTTACAAGTTTTCCTTTTCCCTGTTTGTCCTTAGTGTTATACCTTTGACATGATCCTATCTAAGTGTTATATCATTCGTTACAAGTTTCCTTTTCCCTGTTTGTCCTTAGTGTTATACCTTTGACATGATTTATCTAAGTGTTATATCATTCGTTACAAGTTTCCTTTTCCCTTGTTTGTCCTTAGTGTTATACCTTTGACATGATATTATCTAATGTTATATCATTCGTTACAAGTTTCCTTTTCCCTTGGTTTGTCCTTAGTGTTATACCTTTGACATGATCTTATCTAAGTTTTTATCATTCGTTACAAGTTTCCTTTTCCCTGGTTTGTCCTTAGTGTTATACCTTTGACATGATTTATCTAAGTGTTATATCATTCGTTACAAGTTTCCTTTCCCTTGTTTGTCCTTAGTGTTATACCTTTGACATGATCTTATCTAAGTTTTGTATCATTCGTTACAAGTTTCCTTTTCCCTGGTTTGTCCTTAGTGTTATACCTTTGACATGATCTTATCTAAGTGTTATATCATTCGTTACAAGTTTCCTTTTCCCTGTTTGTCCTTAGTGTTATACCTTTGACATGATCTATCTAAGTGTTATATCATTCGTTACAAGTTTCCTTTTCCCTTGTTTGTCCTTAGTGTTATACCTTTGACATGATTTATCTAAGTGTTATATCATTCGTTACAAGTTTCCTTTTCCCTGTTTGTCCTTAGTGTTATACCTTTGACATGATCCTATCTAAGTGTTATATCATTCGTTACAAGTTTCCTTTTCCCTTGTTTGTCCTTAGTGTTATACCTTTGACATGATCTATCTAAGTGTTATATCATTCGTTACAAGTTTCCTTTTCCCTGTTTGTCCTTAGTGTTATACCTTTGACATGATCCTATCTAAGTGTTATATCATTCGTTACAAGTTTCCTTTTCCCTTGTTTGTCCTTAGTGTTATACCTTTGACATGATCCTATCTAAGTGTTATATCATTCGTTACAAGTTTCCTTTTCCCTGTTTGTCCTTAGTGTTATACCTTTGACATGATACTATCTAAGTGTTATATCATTCGTTACAAGTTTCCTTTTCCCTGTTTGTCCTTAGTGTTATACCTTTGACATGATCTTATCTAAGTGTTATATCATTCGTTACAAGTTTCCTTTTCCCTTGTTTGTCCTTAGTGTTATACCTTTGACATGATCTTATCTAAGTGTTTTATCATTCGTTACAAGTTTCCTTTCCCTGTTTGTCCTTAGTGTTATACCTTTGACATGATCTTATCTAAGTGTTTATATCATTCGTTACAAGTTTCCTTTTCCCTTGTTTGTCCTTAGTGTTATACCTTTGACATGATCTATCTAAGTGTTATATCATTCGTTACAAGTTTCCTTTTCCCTGGTTTGTCCTTAGTGTTATACCTTTGACATGATCTATCTAAGTGTTATATCATTCGTTACAAGTTTTCCTTTTCCCTGTTTGTCCTTAGTGTTATACCTTTGACATGATCCTATCTAAGTTTATATCATTCGTTACAAGTTTCCTTTTCCCTGTTTGTCCTTAGTGTTATACCTTTGACATGATCCTATCTAAGTGTTTATATCATTCGTTACAAGTTTCCTTTTCCCTGTTTGTCCTTAGTGTTATACCTTTGACATGATCCTATCTAAGTGTTTATCATTCGTTACAAGTTTCCTTTTCCCTTGGTTTGTCCTTAGTGTTATACCTTTGACATGATTTATCTAAGTGTTATATCATTCGTTACAAGTTTCCTTTTCCCTTGTTTGTCCTTAGTGTTATACCTTTGACATGATCTTATCTAAGTGTTATATCATTCGTTACAATTTCCTTTTCCCTGGTTTGTCCTTAGTGTTATACCTTTGACATGATCCTATCTAAGTGTTTATATCATTCGTTACAAGTTTCCTTTTCCCTTGTTTGTCCTTAGTGTTATACCTTTGACATGATCTTATCTAAGTTTATTATCATTCGTTACAAGTTTCCTTTTCCCTTGTTTGTCCTTAGTGTTATACCTTTGACATGATCCTATCTAAGTGTTATATCATTCGTTACAAGTTTCCTTTTCCCTTGTTTGTCCTTAGTGTTATACCTTTGACATGATCTTATCTAAGTGTTATATCATTCGTTACAAGTTTTCTTTTCCCTTGTTTGTCCTTAGTGTTATACCTATGACATGATATTATCTAAGTGTTATATCATTCGTTACAAGTTTCCTTTTCCCTGGTTTGTCCTTAGTGTTATACCTTTGACATGATCCTATCTAAGTGTTATATCATTCGTTACAAGTTTCCTTTTCCCTGGTTTGTCCTTAGTGTTATACCTTTGACATGATCTTATATAAGTTTTGTATCATTCGTTACAAGTTTACTTTTCCCTGGTTTGTCCTTAGTGTTATACCTTTGACATGATCTTATCTAAGTGTTGTATCATTCGTTACAAGTTTCCTTTTCCCTTGTTTGTCCTTATGTTATACCTATGACATGATATTATCTAAGTGTTATATCATTCGTTACAAGTTTCCTTTTCCCTGGTTTGTCCTTAGTGTTATACCTTTGACATGATCCTATCTAAGTGTTTATATCTTGTTACAAGTTTCCTTTTTCCTTGTTTGTCCTTAGTGTTATACCTTTGACATGATCTATCTAAGTGTTTTATCATTTGTTACAAGTTTCCTTTTCCCTTGTTTGTCCTTAGTGTTATACCTTTGACATGATATTATCTAAGTGTTGTATCATTCGTTACAAGTTTCCTTTTCCCTTGTTTGTCCTTACTGTTATACCTTTGACATGATATTATCTAAGTGTTATATCATTCGTTACAAGTTTCCTTTTCCCTTGTTTTCCTTAGTGTTATACCTTTGACATGATATTTTCTAAGTGTTTTATCATTTGTTACAAGTTTCCTTTTCCCTGGTTTGTCCTTAGTGTTATACCTTTGACATGATCCTATCTAATGTTATATCATTCGTTACAAGTTTCCTTTACCATTGTTTGTCCTTAGTGTTATACCTTTGACATGATCTTATCTAACTGTTATATCATTCGTTACAAGTTTCCTTTTCCTTTGTTTGTCCTTAGTGTTATACCTTTGACATGATCTTATCTAAGTGTTATATCATTCGTTACAAGTTTCCTTTTCCCTGGTTTGTCCTTAGTGTTATACCTTTGACATGATCCTATCTAAGTGATATATCATTCGTTACAAGTTTACAGCCTTTGGCCTGTTCCCAGGGCGCTCAGTGAACACGTGCTCGTATGGACACGTCACTTAGAGTCGGCTGTTAAGATTGTAGCTCATGTTAATAAACCTTTGTGCGTTTTTATGTTGAGTGCGTTACAA
This sequence comes from Timema cristinae, assembly GCA_039000515.1. Classification (NCBI taxonomy): domain Eukaryota; kingdom Metazoa; phylum Arthropoda; class Insecta; order Phasmatodea; family Timematidae; genus Timema; species Timema cristinae. The sequence goes on from JBCFYV010000024.1 coordinate 1,327,697, forward strand.
TGAAGTGTGAATTTTGAGTTATTTGCAAGGGTAAATTCAAACAGGGTGCCAAGTCTATTGAGGTGAAAGCTGACCTTAAAATATTAGAGAATTAGTGTGCTACAAAAGAATGAATTTATAATCTACTTGTAGGTAAAATTTCAGTCAAACTGCATAGTAATTGTAGAAAGGATTACAATCGAAGGGTGAAAATCGTGTACCATAAGGAAAATTCTTAAAAGAGAGGATTTAAGCTTTAATTTCAAGGTAAAGTGTTTGTTTTGTGGGGAACTGTCGGTGGTTAATGAGGAGCATTCCAAATGAAAGCCAGTGATCATAGAGACAACTATTTTGGAGTTAAAGAAGAACGTTGCAGTGTTGTGGGTGAAACAAGCCGATGATTGGGGACAAATTGTTCTTTCAAGAATAAACTCTGTAATAGATGTAGCTGCTGTAGAGGCACGATACCACCATGATTTCTATCCCCTATTTAGTAGCCTTATACACTAGATGTACCTAAATCAGAGGGATTTGCAAACTTTTGTGAATACCTGGAAAGCCACGAAGACTGTCAGCATTACTTGGATGATCTATAAGAACAATACAAACATATTTCACCATCTAATAGGAGCTACACAGGTGAATGCCCGAAAAAAGAATGAGAAGATCACTACAGAGATTCTGTTGTTTTCTGTCCCTCAGGTGGGAAACAAGGTTTGGTCATTTTGTTTCCATGGTCTTACTTGTTATATTTGGAATGATAAGTGGTATGAAGTGAAAGTGATGAAAGAAAGAGAATTGTTGAGGCAGAGGCTATTTGCTCATGCTGGTAAGATTGCGGCAAGGTGATGGTTGAGGGAGAATGCTAAATGATACAGATCTGCATAGTTTTCTATGTGAAATGATGAGGCTGAAAAGAGGAAAGCAATGTGCATCCAAAAAACCAATTGCAGTTGTCAATTCAATCATTGCTGCAGCTAGACCGAGGAGTTTTGTGTTTCCGTTATAGATTGGTATTGGTGTTTTATTACACACATTAATTGATATACTCGCCAATATCGGAAGATTATAGAGTCTGTTACTATGTCTGTGCCAGCAAGCGTGGGAGGAAGAGCAATTGTGCAGTTTGTTTTCGACAATGCCGACCACAATGTACGCACAATGAACGGGCACAGCACGTTTCACACTATGGGAGGTATCGATTGTGTAATGCCAGCAAATCAAGTGCATCTTGCACCTGCGGTTCCTCGATCCGACGAATAGTGAAATAGGGGACTTTGGATTTTGAAGATAATCCCATAGGACTTTAAAAATAAATGTGGACTCAACTTGATTACTTTTAAGGATGTTTCTTCAGCATAAACTGATGAAGGGCACGCGTTACCTTGACCTATTGTGGATAACAGGACCTTTAAGCAGTGCCCATTCCGATCCTTCTTGGGGCGGATTCACGGAGACTGATCCTCGCTCCTAATCGACTTCAGCGATGCAAACTTGGCTCATACTAATCTGTGGACGCTCTACACTTGTCTTCACTATGCCGCAGAGCAAGAAGTTGTGCATGGTTACTTAAGACCAACTATGGTACAATAAAGCTCTAGATATTGTGTCTTCTGCATGTAAGGATAATCCTCATGACCGTGTTGTGATTTGCCTAGGTGGTTTCCATGTTTTAATGTCATTGAGGAATTATGGGAGCAAGTGTATGCTAGAAATACTGTACATCATATTATCACAGGGCATGCCTAACATAGCTGGCTATAGCTACCATTTTATTAGATACACTTTTAGAAGAAATAGTTGACGTAAAGCAACAATTTGAAGATCTGTTGTGTGATAAAACCTCAACCGTAAGTGCTGTGACCTCTCCTTCAATAGTTTCCATCATATTTATACTAGAAAAAAGACTAAAAGAGGAATATATTAATAGCCACACTCCAACACTGTGGACTCAATACTTTGAACAATTTCAAATAGGGTGTATGTTCATACAAGTAGAGAGAACTGGTGAATGAGGTTTGATGCAGGACAGTGTATGCTAACCCACTTGCATGAGGTGGGTCATATTCATTACGCCAAATCAGCCCATGTGTATCTTCAAAACATGATGCAGTTGAAAGAACATATGTCAACAATTATTAATGATTTTGAGAGGTTTGTTAAAGAAGGTATTTTTACAGTATGCAGAACCACGGAACCTGGACCGACATAGTCACTGAGCAAGTGCTTATGAGATCACTGAAAGTTCAAAGAGGACTAACCCATGGGCGTGGTGTGACAGCTCCTTCCTTGTCTCGCTGGGTGAATTCAATGCCTGCATGCACTGATCAGCCGTGGAGCTGAGAGATTCTCGCCAGACAGATAGAAAGATGTTTATGACATGGCTAAGGCAGAACTCTCCTCGTTTCATTGCACTATGGTGTAAGAGGGGATGTGTCTGTGGACGTAGGCACTGCCTCAATGAAAGCTATTGCCGAAAAACAAAGTAAACAATCTGGCCACTATGAGTATAACTGTAAATATAGATGGGTAGAATGTGGTAGTTAATCCCAATTAGCTTTTCCACCGTATTTGTGTTGTGAGAATGGAAGAGGAACTTGAGCTGTGCTTAAAACACAAACTTTCTCATCCTCCCCCTGCTCTATTCAACAAGGAACTAAGTCTTCTCTTGCTGCTGTGGTCGAGAATACTTGTCCTTTGAGAGAAAGCTTAGCATAACGTCCTATTTAAGTTATAGATTCATTGAGTCTGTAGCGTACCGATGATGTGCCAGTAGAGTACAACAGCAGTAGTGTATTGCGTTTGGGCGTGGCCACCATGATTAGCTCTGGGGCCGTGGCACGAGTGCGTCTTTGGTGGATTTTGGTTTCTCCCTTCTATCCCGGACCTATTGTATTCATTTAATTGCGGTATCACATGTCTGGTAAATAGCAGCAACATGCCTCTACTTAACTCATTATATGTTTACTAGAGAGCAGCACTAACACTGTGATAATATATTTTTTTTAAATAATTACTTATTGGTTTTTCTCTTAAAAGAATAGTAAAAAGGTGTTTTACAAATGAGTGATTTTTAAAAATAGTTATGATTTAGTTTAAAATTGGTATATAGGGAAGCATTTTGCAAAATAAATTAATTTAAGGGTAATTCACAAGTTTTGTTTTAGGACTGACAGTATGCATCAGTACTTACAACACTACCTGTCTTCGCGTCATTATTTTCATCAGTGTCAGATCCTGCATGCCCTACAACTAATTAGTGATTATTTTATTGAAAAACATATCTTTACTCAATTAAGACAACCTGGACACATGAATCAAGCCCGGGACCTTTGGCTTTGTGCACAAATGCTCTACCACTGAGATGAGAAAACATGGCTCCACCCAACTTTTTTTTTGTTTACTGAGCAACATTAACGTAGCTCTAATTATTGCATAGGTCTGGTCGTTAGTGCCTTCATAGGCGGGACCAAGCTTATGCACCTCAGTGGTACAGCATTGGTGCACTAAGCCAAAGGTCCCAAGTTCGATTCACGTGTCCAGGTTGTCTTCGTTAAATAAAAATATGTTTCTCAATGAAATAATCACTAATTAGTTGTGTTGCAGTATTTTTCTGTTTTGATTATTAGTATGTGTATAAAGGTAATTGTTATAATATATGTTTAGATTTGTTTGTGTTAAAAATGTAAAATCTTTGTTTAGTTAAATATTTAAGGATATAAACAAAGGGGTTGGGTTTTTTTTTTATGGTCGATAGTGGTGGGCAGTGAGCTAAACTGGAAAGGTTATTTTTTTTGGTAGCTGGTCGAAACTGGGAAGCAGGAATGTGATGTAAGGTAAAAAAAATGGAACAAAAGTTTAACTGATATTTTATCAGAAACAATTTGAGTGAGACACAGATATTAGTCGATCATTGTGTGAAGCAATGCCATGCAGTGAGTGAGACACAGATATTAGTCGATCATTGTGTGAAGCAATGCCATGCAGTGAGTGAGACACAGATATTAGTCGATCATTGTGTGAAGCAATGCCATGTAGTGAGTGAGACACAGATATTAGTCGATCATTGTGTGAAGCAATGCCATGTAGTGAGTGAGACACAGATATTAGTCGATCATTGTGTGAAGCAATGCCATGTAGTGAGTGAGACACAGATATTAGTCGATCATTGTGTGAAGCAATGCCATGCAGTGAGTGAGACACAGATATTAGTCGATCATTGTGTGAAGCAATGCCATGTAGTGAGTGAGACACAGATATTAGTCGATCATTGTGTGAAGCAATGCCATGCAGTGAGTGAGACACAGATATTAGTCGATCATTGTGTGAAGCAATGCCATGTAGTGAGTGAGACACAGATATTAGTCGATCATTGTGTGAAGCAATGCCATGCAGTGAGTGAGACACAGATATTAGTCGATCATTGTGTGAAGCAATGCCATGCAGTGAGTGAGACACAGATATTAGTCGATCATTGTGTGAAGCAATGCCATGTAGTGAGTGAGACACAGATATTAGTCGATCATTGTGTGAAGCAATGCCATGTAGTGAGTGAGACACAGATATTAGTCGATCATTGTGTGAAGCAATGCCATGTAGTGAGTGAGACACAGATATTAGTCGATCATTGTGTGAAGCAATGCCATGTAGTGAGTGAGACACAGATATTAGTCGATCATTGTGTGAAGCAATGCCATGTAGTGAGTGAGACACAGATATTAGTCGATCATTGTGTGAAGCAATGCCATGCAGTGAGTGAGACACAGATATTAGTCGATCATTGTGTGAAGCAATGCCATGCAGTGAGTGAGACACAGATATTAGTCGATCATTGTGTGAAGCAATGCCATGCGGTGAGTGAGACACAGATATTAGTCGATCATTGTGTGAAGCAATGCCATGTGGTGAGTGAGACACAGATATTAGTCGATCATTGTGTGAAGCAATGCCATGTAGTGAGTGAGACACAGATATTAGTCGATCAATGTGTGAAGCAATGCCATGTAGTGAGTGAGACACAGATATTAGTCGATCATTGTGTGAAGCAATGCCATGCAGTGAGTGAGACACAGATATTAGTCGATCATTGTGTGAAGCAATGCCATGCAGTGAGTGAGACACAGATATTAGTCGATCATTGTGTGAAGCAATGCCATGCAGTGAGTGAGACACAGATATTAGTCGATCATTGTGTGAAGCAATGCCATGTAGTGAGTGAGACACAGATATTAGTCGATCATTGTGTGAAGCAATGCCATGCAGTGAGTGAGACACAGATATTAGTCGATCATTGTGTGAAGCAATGCCATGCAGTGAGTGAGACACAGATATTAGTCGATCATTGTGTGAAGCAATGCCATGCAGTGAGTGAGACACAGATATTAGTCGATCATTGTGTGAAGCAATGCCATGTAGTGAGTGAGACACAGATATTAGTCGATCATTGTGTGAAGCAATGCCATGTAGTGAGTGAGACACAGATATTAGTCGATCATTGTGTGAAGCAATGCCATGTAGTGAGTGAGACACATATATTAGTCGATCATTGTGTGAAGCAATGCCATGCACGGCCTAACCACCGTGTTTAAACGTTTGTTAGTTATATATATATATGCTACGATGGCTAGTTTTATGTGTTAATGATTTGTTTTATAATCAACAAGTGTAAGTGATATTTTGTTTTGATTGTGAACAATAGGTTTGTTAAGTGGTGACGAGTTTGTTTTGAGGCCATTTTGTTTGTGTGTTCCTTTGTTCAGAAGGGTTAGTAAGCTCGTAGCCTTTTCCTTATCAATGATATCTGTCAGTTGCAAGATTAAATCCTGGATTTTCTACACTGGCGCCAGCTTGGCAGGCTTATAAATATTGTGTAAGAAACAGAAATTTGCGCCTTGTTAAGTGGTGTGGGCAAGTGACCCTTACAGTATAAGGTATGGTGCTTATTTCTTCAAATCCTTGTATTCCTGAAATATTATTGATTCAAAAGTGGGTCAGGCTAAGTCATATCATAAATAAATATAAGACAGAAGAAATCTAACTAAAGATAAACCATCAAGGCATTGAACCCACAAGACAACCATAAGAAAGATATATAGGTTTTATCAGTTAGACAACTCTCCATCATTGACTATGGAATGTCAGGTTTTAGCAGTTAGACAACTCTCCATCATTGACTATGGAATGTCAGGTTTTATCAGTTAGACAACTCTCCATCATTGACTATGGAATGTCAGGTTTTAGCAGTTAGACAACTCTCCATCATTGACTATGGAATGTCAGGTTTTAGCAGTTAGACAACTCTCCATCATTGACTATGGAATGTCAGGTTTTAGCAGTTAGACAACTCTCCATCATTGACTATGGAATGTCAGGTTTTAGCAGTTAGACAACTCTCCATCATTGACTATGGAATGTCAGGTTTTATCAGTTAGACAACTCTCCATCATTGACTATGGAATGTCAGGTTTTAGCAGTTAGACAACTCTCCATCATTGACTATGGAATGTCAGGTTTTAGCAGTTAGACAACTCTCCATCATTGACTATGGAATGTCAGGTTTTAGCAGTTAGACAACTCTCCATCATTGACTATGGAATGTCAGGTTTTAGCAGTTAGACAACTCTCCATCATTGACTATGGAATGTCAGGTTTTAGCAGTTAGACAACTCTCCATCATTGACTATGGAATGCCAGGTTTTAGCAGTTAGACAACTCTCCATCATTGACTATGGAATGTCAGGTTTTAGCAGTTAGGGATCCAACCTTATTGTTTATAATTGTATTCCAATTCCACACAATGAATTGAAGGGTTCTTTTGTTTTCTATTTCTTTATTGTAAATATTGTAGTGACCTCAATCCTACCTAGCAATATATTAGTGTGATACTTTCCACTTACTTTTTAGCTTCTCTATCTGCATGAGTGCCTTGTCTGTGTACTTTTGTGCTTTATCCATGTATCCAGCTTGCATGCTGTGCATGACGGTAACCAGGTACACCAACACATAAAGATGCTCTTTGGGCATCCATATGAACATGTCTCCAACATTCGGACCACTTACACCTGCAAACAGTAGTAGCAACACTTACATGCACAAATCACTCATCTAGGAAAATAAACATTGTATTCATATCAAATTAAATTTATTGGCGTTAATATTACAACTAGATTCAGTGATTTAATTAGTATTTATGTGTGAAGTTATTTCTGCAGTAATGATTATTTCTGAAAACATACATTATCATATTGTCCATTTAACACAAAATAAAGAAATGCAGGAGTTGTGCACCAAACTTTAAAAACCAACTAAAAATGTCGTTTTTAGGCCAAGTATTTTTTTCTGTTGATTCAAAGCAGATCAAATTGGGCAAGAAGTATGTTGTTATTTGTTCAACAAAGTTCATCCCCTTTTAAACCACCACAAAACTAAGTGAGCTTATAAAACTTAAATGAAACGCCTGCTTAAATATTACTATTAGATTATAAGCTACTGTAATATTCAACAAAATAACGACAGTACTACAGTGGAAAAATAATTTGCATGAGATTTACTCAACATCTGAAAAAACCCGTTTTCCAACAACACTTAAAATATTTTGGGGTTGACAATGGAGGGGTATTGTCCCCTATTTTGAACTTTTTAAGAATTCGACCCTGATCTTTTAGTTATTATTATTTGGCACCTTGTCTTACTATCAGTTCGGGGTACGCATCCTTTAAATTAATTGTTATTTTATATAACCTCTCGCCAGGTTATCCCCTTTGAACACACACTGCGATTGTATTTTCAAAGGTGGATGTCTGCTAGAGAATAGGGAAAAGAGAATTGTTTATTAGGATTAATAGGCCATGAAACGAAATCACACACGCATTGACATAGTGTAAACAGTGTATTTAATATAATGTATGACAGAAACAACTGACCAGTAATCAGACCAAGGAACTACTATAAGTAAGATACAGCTACAGGGAGTATGATATAGAGATAGCCAACATAACACAAACTTTGCAGAGTTGCCAATACAACCATATTAATATTGTTTAGATTTTTTAGGTCAGTTGGTATTTGTCTATTTCCCAAGTAAGACATATAATACTACCCATTCTAAGTATGTAACACAGTTGTTTGTTACAAACTGTCCAGACAAGATTTAACTAATTCTTTCTTCTATTCTTACAAATAATGCATGTATTATGTATTAATACTGGTTTTTTATATAAATTTATCGATATGAAAATAGCAGCTAAATGTAAAAACGAGGTTCTTTTTATTGACTCTTAAATACTTTCATTGAAAGTATAATGAATCCGTGCCTAATATCTTGGAAATGTATAATAAGACAGTGTATAAACACTGTACAATAATGTAAAGTGATTGTTAGTGAAGGAAGCCAACCTTAAAAGATAGTTAGGTTAGGCCTAGATAGAAACAAATACACTTCTCTCTTGATTTCTTCTCTTCTTAAACTATTTCACTAAATAACACTTCACACATTGTTGAATCTTCGGAGATGTTCCTTTATCATTAGAGGATACACAAAGAAATATGGGCTATTGAACTACATGTTTCTAGAATGATTTGAAATATGCAATTGAAAACTTGCAGTGTTGCCAAATTGATGTAACAAAATATGGTCTTCCGCATAAAAACAACAAAAAAGCTACCTACCAGGAATAAAATACAGAAAAATGCATCTAATTCCTCTCTCTACCAACACACAGCAGAAACACTCTCCTAGTAGCACACTCGTGTGGCGGGTTTGTGAACTACTTAACCAATCAAGATGAATCCCGTAAAGGAAGTTCATAATAATTTAAAATAATCTGAAAAAATAAAACTATAGAAAATCACTACTAAACAAGGTACGTAATCAAAAAATGCAAAGATTAATATTGTGAAAATTTTATTTTATTTTAAATTTTTAATATAACTTTAACGATAATAAGGATGGCTATTTTAATAGGAAATTGGGGAATTATATATATAATTACATAAAGTATTTATCTATTTATTAACTTCAAGTCCAATGTCATCAACAACAAAAAATACATGAGATAGGGAATAAATGAATTGTGGACTTGCTCAAACAAAGAAAAAAAAGATTACAATATTTAGGTTCTCAAAACAACAGTTACTGTTTTACTACAAAATAATTGAGCATGGTTCTCTCTCAGGACCTCTGGGTCATGTTGGAAAAAATATACCTTTACCGTCAATCTCCTCATGGACATTAAAACAATTAATACTAAAATAAGGACATTGTTTTCGTCGAAGTTGTTATGGAAAAATAACCAAATAAGTTTATTTCTAGACTCAATGTTGAAACAAAAGAAAATATATCTACAAGGAAGATTTTATGTCAGTGAAATAAACAATAATTAATGTTAACCTTTGAACTTTGAGTAATAAAATGTTAATCGTTGAATGCAGTCTAGTCGAGGTTATAGTAACCAACAAAAGATGAATCACAATTTATGTTGGGGGTTAATATCACCTCATGTTATTTTCACCCGGCATGTAGTTTTAAATAAATAATCACTTAAGAATAAATTAAAGTTAAATAAAATATAAATTGACAGAATTAAAATTCTTACAATATAATATTAAATTTCGGATATTTATTTGTTTTTCCGAAGATGTAAGATGTACCAGTGAACCACCTTAAATAGTTAATATCCCCGGGTAACAGAAATTAAAATGAACATGTTGCCAAGGTGGCCATTACTATAATCCCACAAATATACATAAAAAGTTTCTTAAAAAACTAATATAATTAAATTACAATAATAATTTTAAAAAATAGCTAGGGAATTATTGAAAATCTTCACAGTAGCTATGAAATTGGGAAAGAAAGGTGATTTTATCATCGTTTACAACAAAGAACATAAAGAATTATTCAAAACCACATCACCTGCTGTTGGCAATGATTAAGCCAGAAAGTGGATAGTTGATTATTTACTGTATTAGATAACATAATTTAAACAAACAATAGTCATCAACTAATGTTGTCACCTCTTTCTCTCTCTCTCTCTCTCTCAAAGTCTCCTTTTGAAACATTTGTTACTCACTAACCAGTAAAGAGCCCCACTACCGACAAGCTTGTCTGTAACCCAGCTTAAAACTGGTGGGTCACCAATGCCCATCTTTAATAATCAGGCTCAAAATACGGACTATCAGATCAGAATCAGCTCAGCCTTATTTAATATAATATAATCGAGATAACCTATTCTGAAATCATTACAATCACAATTAATACCGGTAAGGTTTAATATGTTTATATATTTGCCAGAGGACTTAGGTACTAGGTCTTGCATAAATTGATTCACAAGTTTCTAAATGATTTATTAGAATTTGGTTTAATTAAAATAAAACTTTTTTTAATGAACCACAAAGACTATTCTATTTAAGTTTTAAGTCCTAAAATGTGTTTGATTCTGCTAGTAAAAATGTATTAAGTTGTGATATGATAACTCACTTTCATCAGATGGCCATGATGGCTGCATTATTGTTTGTATGCTTTGTTGTAGTTGCTTCAAACAGGGCTTGACACTCTTCACCTGACCTGCCATTAGGAAGTGACACACCTGGATCATAAAACAAATGCTGGTCAAACGGTAGACACTTTCTAATGAAAACTAAACATCGAGCTCATCTTGACAACACTTCCAAAATACCCGTGTAAGCAATACAATGTTGGAGAATTTGCCAAACGGACAGAGAAGAACTGACGCACACTTGGCAGGTCAAAAATTCACATTTAGACACCAATAAAACCCATAGAAGCTACTTTATGGTCAAGTCCAGCCCCTTCCTTAACCCTTTGGGTGAAGTGCCAAGAGAAATGACAAAAAAAATGTGCTAAAAGTGTCAAGCTATTTTGATGAAAAATACAGGATTTTGTTAAAATTTTAATAACCAATTAAACTTTGAGCTTCTTGCACTCAAATTTTATATAAAACTAACTAACATGCTTGCCAATCCGATTATATAATTATACATATATGTTTTAATTTTTAAATATAATAAAAAAATCACTTGCGAAGATATTTAAAAAAAACTTTTTTACTGTTTTATTTAACATCAATTTTTAAGCTGTGAAAATTTAAATAGCTTGAATTAGAAAAAAAAAAACCACTGAAAATAACGAGTAAATAACAAAATTCACCCCCCAAAAAACTAACTTTAGATTCTACGCTAAAATTGGGTTATGCATAGCAGCTGTTTCAGTTCATCCCTTTAGGAATCACTCGTATTCAGTCTCACGTTATCACTTCTACTTGTTCCAATCTTTCACCTTCCCTAGAATAAAATTCCTGTTCAGTTTCATTATTTACAAATTCAGAATCACTGCTTTCAGAATCACTAACAAATTGGTCACTCTCACTTGAGCTATCAATAAATATTGCCAATATTTTTGTGTCGCAGCTTTCCTCTTAGTAGCCATGTTTACAAACAAGGACAAAGATTAAACTCATAAAGTTGAAAAATAATTTTCATGTTCGATATATCGAAACTTTAAGTGCAAAGACAAATAAAAGAAGCTTGAACATTCGAGAATGCAGTGGAAATAAAATCTACCCTATCTGTTGACTTAACACTGAACTAAGAGCTCGAAAACATGGAATCGCTGTGAGCGATGTTAGCAATTTTGGAAATATTTCACGCATCACTCTGAGCGACATTGGCAATCATAGGTTTAACAGAAGAAAGTATTTCACTGACTGGACTATGACTAGAGGTTGATCATTGTAGCTTGGATGCTGTAGTTTATCAGAAGAGAGTATAACGCTGACTGGATTAAGACTAGAGGTTGATCATTGTAGCTTGGATGCTGTAGTTTATCAGAAGAGAGTATAACGCAGAGGATTATGACTAGAGGTTGATCATTGTAGCTTGGATGCTGTAGTTTATCAGAAGAGAGTATAACGCTGACTGGACTATGACTAGAGGTTGATCATTGTAGCTTGGATGATGTAGTTTATCAGAAGAGAGTATAACGCTGACTGGACTATGACTAAGGTTGATCATTGTAGCTTGGATGATGTAGTTTATCAGAAGAGAGTATAACGCTGACTGGACTATGACTAGAGGTTCATCATTGTAGCTTGGATGCTGTAGTTTATCAGAAGAGAGTATAACGCAGAGGATTATGACTAGAGGTTGATCATTGTAGCTTGGATGCTGTAGTTTATCAGAAGAGAGTATAACGCTGACTGGACTATGACTAGAGGTTGATCATTGTAGCTTGGATGCTGTAGTTTATCAGAAGAGAGTATAACGCTGACTGGATTAAGACTAGAGGTTGATCATTGTAGCTTGGATGCTGTAGTTTATCAGAAGAGAGTATAACGCAGAGGATTATGACTAGAGGTTGATCATTGTAGCTTGGATGCTGTAGTTTATCAGAAGAGAGTATAACGCTGACTGGACTATGACTAGAGGTTGATCATTGTAGCTTGGATGATGTAGTTTATCAGAAGAGAGTATAACGCTGACTGGACTATGACTAGAGGTTGATCATTGTAGCTTGGATGATGTAGTTTATCAGAAGAGAGTATAACGCTGACTGGACTATGACTAGAGGTTGATCATTGTAGCTTGGATGCTGTAGTTTATCAGAAGAGAGTATAACGCTGACTGGATTATGACTAGAGGTTCATCATTGTAGCTTGGATGCTGTAGTTTTATCAGAAGAGAGTATAACGCTGACTGGACTATGACTAGAGGTTGATCATTGTAGCTTGGATGATGTAGTTTATCAGAAGAGAGTATAACGCTGACTGGATTATGACTAGAGGTTCATCATTGTAGCTTGGATGATGAAGTTTATCAGAAGAGAGTATAACGCTGACTGGACTATGACTAGAGGTTGATCATTGTAGCTTGGATGCTGTAGTTTATCAGAAGAGAGTATAACGCTGACTGGATTATGACTAGAGGTTCATCATTGTAGCTTGGATGCTGTAGTTTATCAGAAAGAGTATAACGCTGACTGGACTATGACTAGAGGTTGATCATTGTAGCTTGTATGATGTAGTTTATCAAAAGAGATATAACGCTGACTGGACTATGACTAGAGTTGATCATTGTAGCTTGGATGATGTAGTTTATCAAAAGAGAGTATAACACTGACTGGACTATGACCAGAGGTTGATCATTGTAGCTTGGATGATTTATTTCTCCAGAAGAGAGTATAACGCTGACTGGACTATGACTAGAGGTTGATCATTGTAGCTTGGATGATGTAGTTTATCAGAAGAGAGTATAACACTGACTGGACTATGACTAGAGGTTGATCATTGTAGCTTGGATGCTGTATTTCTCCAGAAAAGAGTATAACACTGACTGGACTATGACTAGAGGTTGATCATTGTAGCTTGGAAGCTGTATTTCTCCAGAAAAGAGTATAACGCTGACTGGACTATGACTACAGGTTGATCATTGTAGCTTGGATGCTGTAATTTATCAGAAGAGAGTATAACTCTGACTGGACTATGACTAGAGGTTCATCGTTGTAGCTTGGATGCTGTATTTCTCCAGAAAAGAGTATAACGCTGACTGGACTATGACTAAGGTTGATCATTGTAGCTTGGATGATGTAGTTTATCAGAAGAGAGTATAACGCTGACTGGACTATGACTAGAGGTTGATCATTGTAGCTTGGATGATGTAGTTTATCAGAAGAGAGTATAACGCTGACTGGACTATGACTAGAGGTTGATCATTGTAGCTTGGATGCTGTAGTTTATCAGAAGAGAGTATAACGCTGACTGGACTATGACTAGAGGTTGATCATTGTAGCTTGGATGATGTAGTTTATCAGAAGAGAGTATAACGCTGACTGGACTATGACTAGAGGTTCATCATTGTAGCTTGGATGCTGTAGTTTATCAGAAGAGAGTATAACGCAGAGGATTATGACTAGAGGTTGATCATTGTAGCTTGGATGCTGTAGTTTATCAGAAGAGAGTATAACGCTGACTGGACTATGACTAGAGGTTGATCATTGTAGCTTGGATGCTGTAGTTTATCAGAAGAGAGTATAACGCTGACTGGATTAAGACTAGAGGTTGATCATTGTAGCTTGGATGCTGTAGTTTATCAGAAGAGAGTATAACGCAGACTGGACTATGACTAGAGGTTGATCATTGTAGCTTGGATGCTGTAGTTTATCAGAAGAGAGTATAACGCTGACTGGATTTATGACTAGAGGTTCATCATTGTAGCTTGGATGCTGTAGTTTATCAGAAGAGAGTATAACGCTGACTGGACTTATGACTAGAGGTTGATCATTGTAGCTTGGATGCTGTAGTTTATCAGAAGAGAGTATAACGCTGACTGGATTATGACTAGAGGTTCATCATTGTAGCTTGGATGATGAAGTTTATCAGAAGAGAGTATAACGCTGACTGGATATGACTAGAGGTTGATCATTGTAGCTTGGATGCTGTAGTTTATCAGAAGAGAGTATAACGCTGACTGGATATGACTAGAGGTTCATCATTGTAGCTTGGATGCTGTAGTTTATCAGAAGAGAGTATAACGCTGACTGGACTATGACTAGAGGTTGATCATTGTAGCTTGTATGATGTAGTTTATCAGAAGAGAGTATAACGCTGACTGGACTATGACTAGAGGTTGATCATTGTAGCTTGATGATGTAGTTTATCAAAGAGAGTATAACACTGACTGGACTATGACCAGAGGTTGATCATTGTAGCTTGGATGATTATTCTCCAAAGAGAGTATAACGCTGACTGGACTATGACTAGAGGTTGATCATTGTAGCTTGGATGATTATTTATCAGAAGAGAGTATAACACTGACTGGACTATGACTAGAGGTTGATCATTGTAGCTTGGATGCTGTATTTCTCCAGAAAAGAGTATAACACTGACTGGACTAATGACTAGAGGTTGATCAATTGTAGCTTGGTAGCTGATTTCTCCAGAAAAGAGTATAACGCTGACTGGACTATGACTACAGGTTGATCATTGTAGCTTGGATGCTGTAATTTATCAGAAGAGAGTATAACTCTGACTGGACTATGACTAGAGGTTCATCGTTGTAGCTTGGATGCTGTATTTCTCCAGAAAAGAGTATAACGCTGACTGGACTATGACTAGAGGTTGATCATTGTAGCTTGGATGATGTAGTTTATCAGAAGAGAGTATAACGCTGACTGGACTATGACTAGAGGTTGATCATTGTAGCTTGGATGCTGTATTTCTCCAGAAAAGAGTATAACGCTGACTGGACTATGACTAGAGGTTGATCATTGTAGCTTGGATCCTAGAGTTCATCAGAATAGAGTAGAACACACCATGGGTAGATGATGATAACTGTATTTATTGAGCACTGTGTTTTACTACTCATTTGGGATTCATGCCTATGAACTAATTATTCCAACGAAGGTTTATTTAGAGGAAATGTATTCACATTTGCATGGATAAATAGTTTAAACCATTAAGGAAAAACCACTCATAGTACACCTGACAGGAATTCAAACCTTTAACTCCCCCATCATCTACAGTATAGTTTTTGTTGCTGATTTGAAAATGTACATATTAATATTTAACTGTGAGCTCAAGCGAGCTTCTCAGAATTTTCCAGAGTACCAAGTAAAGTTGAGCTTGAGCTCAAAGAATGACTATTAAAATATAACCATACAAATAAAAAACATGTTTTTAAAGTGACAATAGAATAAGTAGTTTTACAAATAAAAGGAAATAAACTAAATTATGTTTTGAAAATAAAATGGCTTTTTTTTAATCAAAATAATAATTTGAACAAGAATAATCATATTAGTTTTTAATAGACTTGAAAATATTAATAGCTGAAAATTATTATATAATTTGATATAATTTAAGGTCTACCTCTTGGTTCTCTTCCAGCCTATAATCTATTTACATAGTGCTGACCTTGACAAAATGGCTGGAGTTATAAATACCTGTAGGACGAGAAAAAAGACCTTTAGATATTCTTTCTGATACTGCGATCCTTGCCAACCATCTACCAAATGGCCAGCCTGTGTCAACAATCCATGTACATCCTGGAACTTCTTGTCTATGAGCATCAGCTGGAACATTACAATGAGTACAACTTGAAGACACTCTGGATATCACAGAGCAGTCAACAATAAATGGGGACATTTATTAAAACACAAGTAATGGTCCCAAATTTAATGTATCTACAGTAAGTTTTTAATAGCAAAAAGTATTTTAGTTCCAAGTACATACATGACTATAGATTTTCTCAAATCAAAATGTCTGTACATAATGAATGAGGTTTCATAAAAAGGGGTTTTGTTGATGAACAACAAAACAAAATGTTAACAATGTTTTGCTTGAGTCCTTTGTTGTACACATACTCCTATAAAATGACTTGCACAATGAAGCAAGGTCAGAGGTTGAATAAACAAATGCTGTAGGCATATTCAACGGGAGAAATATAGAGTATGTTTAAAATGTGCTGAACTATATAATAATCTCTTCTGGATGTAAAATTGTCCAAACTGCTGCTGCCATCTGGACAGCAGTTGTGATGGTAAATGGTAGGAGTCAGTGTACCAAGTTGCACACAGGTTGGTGGTTGTGTTGATTTTTAAAGTCCATTTATTTGGAGTCGTTTAGGTGGCCTGTGGCAATTTTCATGGTGGATCTGAAAAAGGCAGAGCGAGTGTGTGTCAACTTGTAGCATTTGGCTACAATTGAAGAAGAGACGAGTCAGAGATATAAACAAACTACCCAATTTCACCATCCCTGCGCTTCTGGAAAACAGGTCAGAGGAACAACAAGACACGACCGAGCAAAACCGTGCCGCGTGATCAACTGACGGAGACTACCAAGATTCAAACGGCGCCCACTAGAGTTAGCTCCAGACGTAAACATTCCAAAGAACTTAATCTAGGAAGAGAGGCCTGTCCTACTCTAGTCCAGAATATTCCAGTCGTTTGAAGTTGGTTGTGGAAGCTAATGTTGTTATGCGCATTCCCCCCTTTGTGTGACCCTAATGTGTTCCCCCTCCTTGATCCCCCTCCATTCCAAGTACCTCCCTGCGTTTGTTTCTTATATATATATATATATATATATATTATATATATATATATATATATATATATATATATATATATATATATTGCCGGGATGGAATATGTCCGGCACTCTTGAACTAGGCTTTACAATGAGAAGTACGTAGTTGTGGCTACATATATTTTAAAATGTAAGAATACATTTCTTTTCGTCTTAAGTTATATTTTATTTTTGTAACCTTTTCAAAATTCTCGTTTCGGACTTTCGTAATTAATTGTTAAAATAAGTAACTTAGTAATATTAAAAATCGACCAATATTAAATTTCACGATGCTGGAGAATAGTCAAAGATTGGGATACCGGGAGTTAGGTTTATTTTGGTGAGATTGATATTAGGTTTATTTTGGTGAGAATGATATTAGGTTTATTTTGGTGAGAATGATATTAGGTTTATTTTGGTGAGAATGATATTTGTTGGAATATTATCATTGACTTGACAGATAAAATTCTCGATAGTAAGGTCTAATGTTGGAGTTTGATAACTTTGATATATTTAATGAATTTTTGCTCTAATGGGAAAAGCTTATCTTGTTTTATAGTATTCTTGCAAGTTTCTAGTCTCTTCATTATTTTGTGTAGATTTATTCTTGTAAAATGGGAATAGGAATTGAAATATTTAAATGAATGATGATAGAAGTCTTGATGATTCGCCTTTTACAAATAGTGGTTTATTTACATTTTTACATATTATGAGATGGAATAAAATTAGTATATTTTTTTAAACTAGGATCAATTTAACAAACTTTATAAGTTCCTTATGACTATCATTAATGATTGTGTATATGCCATTATACACGGTTCTACCTGTTACTAAACATATACATATATTCAATTATAGTTTTAATGAATAAATACCAACAAAAGCACTTTTTTTTTGTATTTTCTTATGAATAGTATAAATACCCTTAGGATAGTTTTTTTTTACATTTGTGTTTACTCTTCCTTTTTTATTTTTTTGGGTACTTATAAACTATTGATAACGGTCGTTAAACTATCATTCCCGCAGCTAGATTGAGTTGCGTGCTCTGAGTTTTTAGTGTTTGTATTCAGACATTCAAAACAGTTACTCAAGCGACTCACTCTAATTATGTTTGTAATAATAATAATTTTTTATTTGAGCCTTCAATTTTGGATTTGATAAGTAAAGGAGGTTTGAAACTTTTTTTGCGAATTTTGTCAAAATTGCAACAGAGACACTGACAGTGATTCAACAAGTGTTTTTGAAATAAAGCATGGGCCATACACAAGTGTTTCAATGGGAGGCCCAGTCAAACATCCGTTGAGGACGACGAACACACAGAGGGGCCCTGCGCCTGCACAATACTCAACAAGGTTGCTAAACTTCAACAGATCGTCAGTTAGGATCTACGTCGGATCATTGATGACCTTGCTGAGGAGGTGGAACATGCCAGTGGATTCCGACTGCCGAGTTGGGAATGCATCGTGTTGTCGCCAAGTTTGTGCCCAGGATCCTGACAGATATTTTGCTAAACAAAAAAAATCATGGACACCTATAACAAAATGTTTGAAATAATTAAGATATTGATTCCAAATCTGGAACTTCAAAAGGTTTCAGTCAATTTTGAAAATACTTGTATGAATACAGTGAGGGTTGCCTTTCCCCCCGCTGAGGTCGATGTGTCAAGGTCTCATTAGGAAACTCAACAATGTTGGCTTAAAGACTGACTAAGAAACTAATGTAAACATACTAGAGATGGGTCGAATACACTATTTCTCGAATCCAAATCAACATTTTATTTTCAAATCTTGAATCCAAATCCTAGCAAATCATTATATATTTGAATGATATACAAATAAACCTACAAAACACAATAGGCCTAAACTGTGAATTAAGGTTTATTTCAATCATGATTTCAATTTTAATCAAACCCCCCCCCCCCCCCCTCACAAAATATAGGTTAAAATCCAGCCAAATTAAACCATCTAGACCCATATTATTGTTTAAAAATCAAATCAATCAAAATTTGAGTGTCTTGTAGTTATTTTTAAAAGTGTTGTTAGAATGGGTTAAGTTTCTAGAAAACATGTGAAATAAACAGATTAGGGCTAGATATCCTTTGATCAACTTTAATCATCAATAAAGGTTATTTTATTGTATTAAGATAACAAAAATAAAAATACAAACATATATTTTTAATAAAGACTAAAACAACGTGCTTAACAATTAAACATTGATTGGAAATAGTGAACTCAATAATGCTTAAATATGTTTTATTATTTTATTTTATAATCATTATCTATTTTTGCGTAGAAAACAAATATATTCGATTCTTGCTATATATCGATTTCTGAGAATACATTCTATTTAAAACACGAACATATTTTCGACTAAAATATGTTCATTCCCATTTTATAAGGCAGGACTACGTTTGGATATTTCCACAATTACTTCAATAACATATTAAAATACTTAAAACTCTATAGTGCTTACTAAGTGATAAGATTACCTGAATCGATTCTAAACAAACAATCAATATACGATACGTAGTAGGCCGGTAGGGATAAATAAACAGTTTTATCGCTGTCTGACTGTTGAAGTATTTATTTTTCATGAAACCCAACAAAATGTCTAACTTAAGGATCATATCCAATAAATTGTGGTTCTTTGCATAGTTGTATATAATTAAAACCAGTTGGTAGTAAGAATTAACTGTATCTTTATTTTAATCATTACTCGGGTGAGTAAACATAACATATGTAATGGCGGCTGACTTTGTATCGTGTGTAATGGCGGCTGACTTTGTATCATCCGTAATGTGTCCTTATTTCTATTTTAAAAAAAGTTGTAATTTGTTTTATTTATTTCAAGTTTATTTGTAATTCTAGTTTTGATTTTCAGTTTTTGAAGAGTTTTGATGTGTTCATTAAAATATTTACAAGATTGTTCATGAGGTGAAAGTTTTAGAATTGAGCACGTGCCGAAACAGTCAAGAGTCCAAGTTCCCCATAGAGGTGGGAGGGTAGGGTACTAGGCACGCAAGATTTTCCACACCTAACAATTATTAAAAAAAAATAAAAAAATTTATTCATGTTTATCTCTTTTGTCCGACAAAATAAATACTACGGATTAAGTTGTGCTTTTCAAGTAGGCCTAACTAAGTAATTTTTTAATTCAAAATATTATGCTTTGTTTATGAGGTGAAAGATTCGATCATCAACTCCAGTAAAACACTGAATTCTCGAATCTCGAATACTTGTCAGAATTTGGTGGATTCGAAGATTCGAATGGCCCATCTCAAAAACATACAAATTACACTGACGTATCTTGCTGCATTAGCCTTTGTGCCAGTCAATGATGTGAGACATGTCTTTGATAATCTTGCCGCCACATTTCCAGATGAAAACAGATATAATGAGGTGCTCACGTACTTCTTTTCTACATACATTGCAGCAGGCAGAGAACCCTTGTTTCCTATAAAAATATGGAATCATCAAGATGCAACCTGGATCGCTTGCCAAAAACAACAAACTGTTGTGAGGGAGTTCCATGGTGTGGTTTCTATTTGATGGACTCCACAAATTAACACTGACTAATGCACAGGCAGGTCAGCTAGTGGGGAAAAAAGGAAATATAAGGCAATACATGACTTGATTTCCACTTCTGTTCAACAATATGAGCAGTT
The DNA here is from genome assembly GCA_039000515.1 of Timema cristinae. Taxonomy (NCBI): domain Eukaryota; kingdom Metazoa; phylum Arthropoda; class Insecta; order Phasmatodea; family Timematidae; genus Timema; species Timema cristinae. Next base: position 1,348,409 of record JBCFYV010000024.1, read on the forward strand.
GGAAGACAAGTTACTTAAGGAGATTGGCCAATTTGCAATAAAGCAATATATTTTTTAAATATACATATATTTGAACTGATATTTGTGAATTGACGCCCTGGATACCAACATTTGTTAATTTCAATATAATAAAAACATTTGGTTTGCTGTCACAAGCTATTATTACTATTATAAATATCCCTAAATAGTCCAAAACCTTTTGTGATCTTGTGATGGTCATTTTAATGGTATTTATACCCGTAACTTTAATCCACCAGGATAATTTCGTTTATTTGGCTTGTAATCCATATTTGAATTTTCATGGATAATATATTAAACTATTACCAAATTAAATTAAATCGTGTTAGATATGTTTTTGTCAATTACATTGTAAGAACTCTGTCTTTTGAATGTTTTGTTAGTAAACTACTATTCAAATAAAGCTTTGTTATAAATTGTTTGGTGCCAATGCTGGCCTTTATAGAAAAATTGACACTGTAACAACTCACAACTTCTTATATAATTTTATATTATTATGTTACATTATTGAAACAATCTAGATTAAGCCTTGGTAATTTTGAAACACTTTAACAATATTTTATATGTTTAGAGTAATAGGCATGGTTTTATTTTATGTAATATGTAGCCTACTTATTAATCTGCACCAGCGTGTAGATCCAAAGTAAATGTATAATAACCATCAAATATAAACTCTATTTGTATCTTATTTGAACTTTAAGCACTTGTTGTAAACTCTGGTTATGTTGTTGTACTAGGGCCAGGATTTTGATGATCTAAAATGTGTCAATAAATGATCTATAAAATTAAATTAAAAATTCCAAAAAATTACTTTAAATTTACAAAAATGACCCAAAAAACTAAGTGAAAATTTTATGAATGCACAATAATAAATCAACCACGTACTTTACATGTGGAAAATAAATAGTTATTAATGCTAAACCCCAATAAACCCCAATAAACCCCAATCAAACTTGCATTTCATTAAAAATTAACCTTGATTTATAGTTTTTTTCATGTGGGCATTTTTCGTGGGTGCATTTTTACATGTGAGCTTTTTTCCTGTGATTGTTTATGACCTTGAGGGTTTTTTGTGCAGAATTTTTTTTCATGTGCGCTTTTTTCCGGTCACCTTAGATCTGCAATGAGCTTCTTTAGATCGACTCCAACGATGCAACATTCTTGTCCAGGGTTATCACTGGTGATCAGAGCTGGGTTTATTGTAATGACCTTCAGACCAAGTAACAATCCCCCCATGACCTTCAGATCAAGTAAAAGTCCTCCCACGACCTTCAAACCAAGCAACAATCCTCTCACGTCTTTCAGACCCAGCGTCAATCCTCCCACGACCTTCAGACCAAGTAACAATCCTCTCACAAACTTTAGACCATGAAACAATCCTCCCACGACCTTCAGATCAAGTAAAAGTCCTCCCACGACCTTCAGATCAAGTAAAAGTCCTCCCACGACCTTCAGACCAAGCAACAATCCTCCCATGACCTTCAGATCAAGCAACAATCCTCCACGAGCTTCAGACCAAGCAACAATCCTCCCACGACCTTCAGACCAAGCAACAATCCTCCCACGATCTTCAGACCACGCAACAATCCTCCCACAACCTTCAGACCCAGCAAAAATCCTCTCACGTCCTTCAGACCCAGCAACAATCCCCCCACGACCTTCAGATCAAGTAACAATCCTCCCACGACCTTCAGACCAAGCAACAATCCTCTCACGACCTTCAGACCCAGCAACAATCCCCCCACGACCTTCAGATCAAGTAACAATCCTCCCACGACCTTCAGACCAAGTAACGATCCCCCCACGACCTTCAGATCAAGTAAAAGTCCTCCCACGACCTTCAGACCAAGCAACAATCCTCTCACGTCTTTCAGACCCAGCGTCAAACCTCCCACGACCTTCAGACCAAGTAACAATCCTCCCACGACCTTCAGACCAAGCAACAATCCTCCCACGACCTTCAGATCAAGCAACAATCCTCCCACGATCTTCAGACCAAGCAACAATCCTCCCACGACCTTTAGACCAAGTAACAATCCTCTCACGTCCTTCAGACCCAGCAACAATCCCCCCACGACCTTCAGATCAAGTAACAATCCTCCCACGACCTTCAGACCAAGCAACAATCCTCCCACGATCTTCAGACCAAGCAACAATCCTCTCACGTCCTTCAGACCCAGCAACAATCCCCCCACGAGCTTTAAATCAAGCAACAATCCTCTCACGTCCTTCAGATCAAGTAAAAGTCCTCCCACGAACTTCAGACCAAGCAACAATCCTCCCATGACCTTCAGACCAAGTAACAATCCTCTCACGACCTTCAGACCAAGCAACAATCCCCCCACGACCTTCAGATTAAGTAACAATCCTCCCACGACCTTCAGACCAAGCAACAATCCTCCCATGACCTTCAGACCAAGTAACAATCCCCCAACGACCTTTAGACCAAGCAACAATCCTCACACGTCCTTCAGACCCAGCAACAATCCCCCCACGACCTTCAGATCAAGTAACAATCCTCCCACGACCTTCAGACCAAGCAACAATCCTCCCACGATCTTCAGACCAAGCAACAATCCTCCCACGACGAGTCAGACCCAGCAACAATCCCCCTAGAGCTTTACACCAAGCAACAATCCTCTCACGTCCTTCAGATCAAGTAACAATCCTCTCACGACCTTTAGACCAAGCAACAACTCTCTCATGACCTTCAGACCAAGCAACAATCCTCCCACGACCTTCAGACCCAGCAACAATCTCCACGACCTTTAGACCAAGCAAAAATCCCCACGACCTTCAGATCAAGTAAAAGTCCTCCCACGAACTTCAGATCAAGTAAAAGTCCTCCCACGACCTGCAGATCAAGTAACAATCCTCCCACGACCTTCAGACCAAGCAACAATCCTCCCACGATCTTCAGACCAAGCAACAATCCTCCCACGACCTTCAGACCAAGCAACAATCCTCTCACGACCTTCAGACCCAGCAATAATCCCCCCACGACCTTCAGACCAAGTAACAATCCTCCCACGAGCTTTACACCAAGCAACAATCCTCTCACGTCCTTTAGACCAAGCCACAATCATCCCATGACCTTCAGACCAAACAACAATCCTCCCACGACCTTCAGACCCAGCAACAATCCTCCAACGACTTTAAGACAAAAGTAACAATCCTCCCATGACCTTTAGACCAAGCAACAATCTTCCCAAGACCTTCAGACCAAGTAAAAATCCTCCCACGAGCTTTACACCAAGCAACAATCCTCTCACGTCCTTTAGACCAAGCAACAATCTTCCCATGACCTTCAGACCCAGCAACAATCCTCCCACGAGCTTCAGATCAAGTAAAAGTCCTCCCACGACCTTCAGATCAAGTAAAAGTCCTCCCACGACCTTCAGATCAAGCAACAATCCTCACACGACCTTCAGACCCAGCAACAATCCCCCCACGAGCTTTACACCAAGCAACAATCCTCTCACGTCCTTCAGGCCAAGTAACATTCCTCCCACGACCTTCATACACAGCAACAATCCTCTCACGACCTTCAGACCAAGTAACAATCCTCCCACGAGCTTTACACCAAGCAACAATCCTCTCACGTCCTTCAGACCAAGTAACAATCCTCCCACGACCTTCAGACCCAGCAACAATCCTCTCACGACCTTCAGACCCAGCAACAATCCCCCACGAGCTTTACACCAAGCAACAATCCTCTCACGTCCTTCAGACCAAGTAACAATCCTCCCACGACCTTCAGAACCAGCAACAATCCTCTCACGACCTTCAGACCCAGCAACAATCCTCCCACGCCTTCAGACCCAGCAACAATCCTCCCACGAGCTTTACACCAAGCAACAATCCTCTCACGTCCTTTAGACCAAGCCACAATCCTCCCATGACCTTCAGACCAAGCCACAATCCTCCCATGACCTTCAGACAGAGCAACAACCCTCCCACGACCTTCAGACCAAGCAAAAATCCTCTCACGACCTTCAGACCAAGCCACAATACTCCCATGACCTTCAGACCAAGCAACAATCCTCCCACGACCTTTAGACCAAGCAACAATCTTCCCATGAACTTCAGACCCAGCAACAATCCTCCCACGAGCTTCAGATCAAGTAAAAGTCCTCCCACGACCTTCAGATAAAGTAAAAGTCCTCCTACGACCTTCAGATCAAGCAACAATCCTCCCATGACCTTCAGACCAAGCAACAATCCTCCCACGACCTTCAGACCCAGCAACAATCCTCCCATGACCTTCAGACCAAGTAACAATCCTCCCACGACCTTTAGACAAAGCAACAATCATCCCATGACCTTCAGACCAAGCAACAATCCTCCCACGACCTTCAGACCAAGCAACAATCCTCCCACGACCTTCAGACCAAGTAACAATCCTCCCATGACCATTAGACCAAGCAACAATCTTCCCACGACCTTCAGACCAAGTAACAATCCTCCCACGAGCTTTACACCAAGCAACAATCCTCTCACGTCCTTTAGACCCAGCAACAATCTCCACGACCTTTAGACCAAGCAACAATCCCCCCACGACCATCAGATCAAGTAAAAGTCCTCCCACGACCTTCAGATCAAGTAAAAGTCCTCCCACGACCTTCAGATCAAGCAACAATCCTCCCACGACCTTCAGACCCAGCAACAATCCCCCCACGAGCTTTACACCAAGTAACAATCCTCCCACGACCTTCAGACCAATTAACAATCCTCTCACGTCCTTTAGACCAAGCCACAATCCTCCCATGACCTTCAGACCAAGCCACAATCCTCCCATGACCTTCAGACCAAGCAACAATCCTCCCACGACCTTCAGACCAAATAACAATCCTCCACGAGCTTTACACCAAGCAACAATCCTCTCACGTCCTTTAGACCAAGCCACAATCCTCCACGACCTTCAGATCAAGCAACAATCCTCCCACGACCTTCAGACCCAGCAACAATCCCCCCACGAGCTTTACACCAAGCAACAATCCTCTCGCGTCCTTCAGACCAAGTAACAATAGTCCCACGAGCTTTACACCAAGCACACAAACCTCTCACGTCCTTTAGACCAAGCCACAATCCTCCCATGACTTCAGACCAAGCCACAATCCTCCCACGACCTTCAGACCCAGCAACAATCCTCCCACGACCTTCAGACCAACAACAATCCCCCATGACCTTTAGACCAAGCAACAATCCTCTCACGTCCTTTAGACCAAGCAACAATCTTCCCATGACCTTCAGACCCAGCAACAATCCTCCCACGAGCTTCAGATAAAGTAAAAGTCCTCCCACGACCTTCAGATCAAGTAAAAGTCCTCCCACGACCTTCAGATCAAGTAAAAGTCTTCCCACGACCTTCAGATCCAGCAACAATCCTCCCACGACCTTCAGACCAGCAACAATCCCCCCACGAGCTTTACACCAAGTAACAATCCTCCCACGACCTTCAGACCAAGTAACAATCCTCTCACGTCCTTTAGACCAAGCACAATCCTCCATGACCTTCAGACCAAGCCACAATCCTCCCATGACTTTCAGACCAAGCAACAATCCTCCCACGACATCAGACCCAGCAACAATCCTCACACGACCTTCAGACCAAGTAACAATCCTCCCACGACCTTTAGACCAAGCAACAATCCTCCCACGGCCTTCAGACCAAGCAAAAATCTTCCCACGACGTTTAGACCAAGTAACAATCCTCCCACGAGCTTTACACCAAGCAACAATCCTCTCACGTTCTTTAGACCAAGCAACAATCTTCCCATGACCTTCAGACCCAGATACAATCCTACCACGAGCTTTACACCAAGCAACAATCCTCTCACGTCCTTTAGACCAAGCCACAATCCTCCGCTGACCTTCAGACCAAGCCACAATCCTCCCATGAACTTCAGACTAAGCAACAATCCTCCCACGACCTTCAGACCCAGCAAGAATCCTCCCACGACCTTCAGACCAAGTAACAAATCCTCCCACGACCTTTAGACCAAGCAACAATCCTCCCACGGCCTTCAGACCAAGCAACAATCTTCCCACGACCTTCAGACCAAGTAACAATCCTCCCACGAGCTTTACACCAAGCAACAACCCTCTCACGTTCTTTAGACCAAGCAACAATCTTCCCATGACCTTCAGACCCAGCAACAATCCTCCCACGAGCTTTACACCAAGCAACAATCCTCTCACGTCCTTTAGACCAACCCACAATCATCCCATGACCTTTAGACCAAGCAACAATCCTCTCATGACCTTCAGACCAAGTAATAATCCTCCACTGAACTTTAGACCAAGCAACAATCCCCCCACGACCTTCAGATCTAGTAACAATCCTCCCACGACATTCAGACCAAGCAACAATCCTCCACGACCTTTAGACCAAGCAAAAATCCTCCCATGACCTTTAGACCAAGCAACAATCCCCCCATGACCTTCAGAGCAAGCAACAATCCTCTCACGACCTTCAGACCAAGTAAGAATCCTCCCATGACCTTCAGACCAAGCAACAATCCTCCAATGACCTTCAGACCAAGTAACAATCCTCTCAAGACCTTCATAGCAAGCAACAATCCTCTCACGACCTTCAGACCCAGCAACACTACCCCACGACCTTTAGACTAATCAACAATCCTCTCACGAACATCAGATCAAGTAACAATCCTCCCACGAGTTTTAGACCAAGCAACAATCCTCTCATGACCTTCAGACCAAGCAACAATCCTCCCACGACCTTCAGACCAAGCAACAATCTCCAAGAACTTTAGACCAAGCAACAATCCTCTCATGACCTTCAGACCAAGTAACAATCCTCCCATGACCTTTAGACCAAGCAACAATCCCCCCACGACCTTTAGACCAAGCAACAATCCTCTCATGACCTTCAGACCAAGTAAGAATCCTTCCATGACCTTTAGACCAAGCAACAATCCCCCCACGACCTTTAGACCAAGCAACAATCCTCTCATGACCTTCAGACCAAGCAACAATCCTCCCACGACCTTTAGACCAAGTAAAATCCTCTCATGACTTTCAGAACAAGTAACAATCCTCCCACTGACCTTTAGACCAAGCAACAATCCCCCGAAACCTTCAGTACAAGTCAACAATCCTCCCACGACCTTTAGACCAAGCAACAATCCTCTCATGACCTTCAGACCAAGCAACAATCCTCCCACGACCTTTAGACCAGCAACAATCCCCCACGACCTTTAGACCAAGCAAACAATCCCCCAAGACCTTCAGACCAGCAACAATCCCCCCACGAACCTTCTAGACCAAGTAACAATCCTCTCACGACCTTTAGGACCAAGCAACAATCCTCCCAGACCTTTGACCAAGCAACAATCCTCCCATGACCTTTAGACCAAGCAACAATCCCCCACGACCTTTAGACCAAGCAACAATTCCCCACGACCTTCAGATCAAGTAAACTTCCTCCAGACCTTCAGACCAAGCAACAATCCCCCATGATTTTAGACAAGCAAAATCCTCTCATGACCTTCAGACCAAGTAACAATCCTCCACGACCTTCAGACCAAGCAACAATCCCACAACCTTCAGACCAGCAACAATCCCCCACGACCTTTAGACCAAGTAACAATCTTCTCACGTCCTTTGGATCAAACAACAATCCTCCATGACCTTTAGACCAAGCAACAATCCTCCCATGACCTTTAGACCAAGCAATAATCCCCCCACGACCTTTAGACCAAGCAACAATCCCCCACGACCTTCAGATCAAGTAACAATCCTCTCACGACCTTCAGACCAAGCAACAATCCTCACACGACCTTTAGACCAAGCAACAATCCTCTCACGTCCTTTAGACCAAGCAACAATCCTCCCATGACCTTTAAACCAAGCAACATTCATCTCATGACCTTCAGACCAAGTAACAATCCTACCATGACCTTTAGACCAAGCAACAATCCCCCACGACCTTCAGATCGAGTAACAATCCTCCACGACCTTCAGACCAAGCAACAAACCTCCACGACCTTTAGACCAAGCAACAATCCTCTCACAATTCAGACCAGCAACAATCCCCCCACGACCTTTAGACCAAGCAACAATCCTCCCACGACCTTCAGACCCAGCAACAATCCTCTCTTGACCTTCAGACCAAGAACAATCCTCCCATGACCTTTAGACCAAGCAACAATCCCCCCACGACCTTTAGACCAAGCAACAAACCTCTCATGACCTTCAGACCAAGTAAGAATCCTCCCATGACCTTTAGACCAAGCAACAATCCCCCACGACCTTTAGACCAAGCAACAATCCTCTCATGACCTTCAGACCAAGCAACAATCCTCCACGACCTTTAGACCAAGAAACAATCCTCTCATGACCTTCAGACCAAGTAAAAATCCTCCCATGACCTTTAGACCAAGCAACAATCCCCACGACCTTTAGACCAAGCAACAATCTCTCATGACCTTCAGACCAAGCAACAATCCTCCAACGACCTTCAGACCCAGCAACAATCCCCTACGACCTTTAGACCAAGCAACAATCCTCCCACGACCTTCAGATCAAGTAACAATCCTCCCACGACCTTCAGACCAAGTAACAATCCTCCCATGACCTTTAGACCAAGCAACAATCCCCCACGACCTTTAGACCAAGGAACAATCCCCACGACCTTTAGACCAAGCAACAATCCTCTCTTGACCTTTAGACCAAGCAACAATCCTCTCACACCTTCAGACCCAGCAAACAATCCCCCACGACCTTTGGACCAAGCAACAATCCTCCAACGACCTTCAAACCCAGCAACAATCCCCCAAGACCTTTAGACCAAGTAACAATCCTCTCATGACCTTCAGACCCAGTAACAATCCTCCCACAACCTTCAGATTAAGTAACAATCCTCCCACGACCTTTAGACCAAGCAACAATCCTCTCATGACCTTCAGACCAAGCAACAATCCCCCACGACCTTCAGACCCAGCAACAATCCCCCACGACCTTTAGACCAAGCAACAATCCTCCCACGACCTTCAGACCCAGCAACAATCCCCCACAACCTTTAGACCAAGCAACAATCCTCTCACGTCCTTTGGACCAAGCAACAATCCTCCCATGACCTTTAGACGCAACACAATCCTCCAATGACCTTTAGACCAAGCAACAATCCCCCCACGACCTTCAGATCAAGTAACAATCCTCCCACGACCTTCAGACCAAGTAACAATCCTCCCACGAGCTTTACACCAAGCGACAATCCTCTCACGTCCTTTAGACCCAGCAACAATCTCCACGACCTTTAGACCAAGCAACAATCCCCCCACGACCTTCAGATCAAGTAAAAATCCTCCCACGACTTTCAGATCAAGCAACAATCCTCCCACGACCTTCAGACCCAGCAACAATCCCCCACGAGCTTTACACCAAGTAACAATCCTCCCACGACCTTCAGACCAAGTAACAATCCTCTCACGTCCATTAGACCAAGCCACAATCCTCCCATGACCTTCAAACCAAGCCACAATCCTCCCATGACCATCAGACCAAGCAACAATCCTCCCACGACATTCAGACCAAATAACAATCCTCCCACGAGCTTTACACCAAGCAACAATCCTCTCACGTCCTTTAGACCAAGCCACAATCCTCCCACGACCTTCAGATCAAGCAACAATCCTCCCACGACCTTCAGACCCAGCAACAATCCCCCCACGAGCTTTACACCAAGCAACAATCCTTTCGCGTCCTTCAGACCAAGTAACAATCCTCCCACGAGCTTTACACCAAGCAACAATCCTCTCACGTCCTTTAGACCAAGCCACAATCCTCCCATGACCTTCAGACCAAGCCACAATCCTCCCACGACCTTCAGACCCAGCAACATCCTCCCACGACCTTCAGACCAAGTAACAATCCTCCACGAGCTTTACACCAAGCAAGAATCCTCTCACGACCTTCAGACCAACAACAATCCCCCACGACCTTTAGACCATGCAACAATCCTCTCACGTCCTTTAGACCAAGCAACAATCTTCCCATGACCTTCAGACCCAGCAACAATCCTCCCACGAGCTTTACACGAATCAACAATCCTCTCACGTCCTTTAGACCAAGCCACAATCCTCCCATGACCTTCAGACCAAGCCACAATCCTCCCACGACCTTCAGACCAAGCAACAATCCTCCCACGACCTTCAGACCAAGTAACAATCCTCCCACGAGCTTTACACAAGCAACAATCCTCTCACGTCCTTTAGACCAAGCAACAATCTTCCCATGACCTTCAGACCCAGCAACAATCCACCCACGACCTTCAGATCAAGTAAAAGTCCTCCCACGACCTTCAGATCAAGTAAAAGTCCTCCCACGACCTTCAGATCAAGCAACAATCCTCCCACGACCTTCAGACCCAGCAACAATCCCCCACGAGCTTTACACCAAGTAACAATCCTCCCACGACCTTCAGACCAAGTAACAATCCTCTCATGTCCTTTAGACCAAGCCACAATCCTCCCATGACCTTCAGACCAAGCCACAATCCTCCCATGACTTTCAGACCAAGCATCAATCCTCCCACGACCATCAGACCCAGCAACAATCCTCCCACGACCTTCAGACCAAGTAACAATCCTCCCACGACCTTTAGACCAAGCAACAATCCTCCCACGGCCTTCAGACCAAGCAACAATCTTCCCACGACCTTCAGACCAAGTAACAATCCTCCCACGAGCTTTACACCAAGCAACAATCCTCTCACGTTCTTTAGACCAAGCAACAATCTTCCATGACCTTCAGACCCAGCAACAATCCTACCACAAGCTTTACACCAAGCAAAATCCACTCACGTCCTTTAGACCAAGCCACAATTCTCCCATGACCTTCAGACCAAGCCACAATCCTCCCATGAACTTCAGACTAAGCAATAATCCTCCCACGACCTTCAGACACAGCAGAATCCTCCCACGACCTTCAGACCAAGTAACAATCCTCCCACGACCTTTAGACCAAGCAACAATCCTCCCACGGCCTTCAGACCAAGCAACAATCTTCCCACGACCTTCAGACCAAATAACAATCCTCCCACGAGCTTTACACCAAGCAACAATCCTCTCACGTTCTTTAGACTTTAGACCAAGCCACAATCTCCCATGACCTTCAGACCAAGCAACAATCCTCCCATGACTTCAGACCAAGCAATAATCCTCCACGACCTTTAGACAAGCAACAATCCTCCCACGACCTTCAGACCAAGTAACAAATCCTCCCACGACCATTCAGACCAAGCAACAATCCTCCACGCTTAGACCAAGCAACAATCTTCCCAGACCTTCAGACCAAGTAACAATCCTCCCAGCTTTACAACCAAGCAACAATCCTCTCACGTCCTTTAGACCCAAGCAACAATCTCCATGACCTTCAGACCCAGCAACAATCCCCCACGACTTTAGACTCAAGCAACAATCCTCTCACGACCTTAGATCAACGTACAATCCTCCCACGACCTTTAGACCAAGCAACAATCCTCATGACCTTCAGACCAAGTAACAATCCTCCCACGACCTTTAAACCAAGCAACAATCCTCCCACGACCTTCAGACAAGAACAATCCTCTCATGACCTTCAGACCAAGCAACAATCCTCCCATGACCTTTAGACCAAGCAACAATCTCCCATGACCTTTAGACCAAGCAACAATCCCTCCATGACCTTCAGACCAAGCAACAATCCTCCATGACCTTCAGACCAAGTAACAATCCCCCAGACCTTTAGACCAAGCAACAATCCTACTCACCGAAAACCTTCCAGACCAGACAGAACAATCCCCCCACGACCTTCAGACAAGTAAACAATCCTCCTCAGACCTTTCAGACCAAGCAACAATCCTCCCGACGTCTTAGACCAAGCAACAATCTCCATGACCTTCAGACCAGCAACAATCCTCCACGAACTTTACACCAAGCAACAATCCTCTCACGTCCTTTAGACCAAGCCACAATCTCCCATGACCTTCAGACCAAGCAACAATCTACCATGACCTTCAGACCAAGCAAATAATCCTCCACTGACCTTTAGACCAAGCAACAATCCCCCACGACCTTCAGACCAAGTAACAATCCTCCCACGACCTTCAGACCAAGCAACAATCCTCCACGACCTTTAGACCAAGCAACAATCCTCCTCATGACCTTCAGACCAAGCAACAATCCCCCACGACCTTTAGACCAAGCAACAATCCTATCACGTCCTTTGACCAAGCAACAATCCTCCCATGACCTTTAGACCAAGCAACAATCCTCCCATGACCTTTAAACCAAGCAACAATCCCCCCACGACCTTTAGACCAAGCAACAATTCCCCCACGACCTTCAGATCAAGTAACAATCCTCCCACGACCTTCAGACCAAGCAACAATCCTCCCATGATTTTAGACTAAGCAACAATCCTCTCATGACCTTCAGACCAAGTAACAATCCTCCCATGACCTTTAGACCAAGCAACAATCCCCCCACGACCTTTAGACCAAGCAACAATCCTCTCATGACCTTCAGACCAAGTAAGAATCCTCCATGACCTTTAGACCAAGCAACAATCCCCCACGACCTTTATAACCAAGCAACAATCCTTTCATGACCTTCAGACCAAGCAACAATCCTCCCACCGACCTATTAGACCAAGTAACAATCCTCTCATGACCTTCAGACCAAGTAACAATCCTCCCATGACCTTTAGACCAAGCAACAATCCCCCCGAGACCTTCAGATCAAGCAACAATCCTCCCACGACCTTCAGACCAAGCAACAATCCCCCACGACCTTTAGACCAAGCAACAATCCTCCCACGACCTTCAGACCCAGCAACAATCATTCCACGACCTTTAGACAAAGCAACAATCCTCCCATGACCTTGAGACCAAGCAATAATCCCCCCACGACCTTTAGACCAAGCAATAACCCCCCACGACCTTCAGATCAAGTAACAATCCTCTCACGACCTTCAGACCAAGCAACAATCCTCCACGACCTTTAGACCAAGCAACAATCCTCTCACGTCCTTTAGACCAAGCAACAATCCTCCCATGACCTTTAAACCAAGCAACATTCCTCTCATGACCTTCAGACCAAGTAACAATCCTCCCATGACCTTTAGACCAAGCAACAATTTCCCCACGACCTTCAGATCGAGTAACAATCCTCCCACGACCTTCAGACCAAGCAACAATCCTCCACGACCTTTAGACCAAGCAACAATCCTCTCACAGCCTTCAGACCCAGCAACAATCCCCCCACCTCCTTTAGACCAAGCAACAATCCTCCCACGACATTCAGACCCAGCAACAATCCCCACGATCTTTAGACCAAGCAACAATCCTCTCATGATGATGTGCCTCTCTGTTCAGGCAGCCTTCTTTCCTTCGCACTTGCACCGGCCGCTTCACCCTCCCTCCCTACTGCCGGTCCGGCCCACAGTCCATGTTGTCTGAGCCGTCCGTGACGCTCTTACCTCTATAATCAACTCCCTTCTTCCTATTGGCTCGCTTGGCGGCCAATAGCACTTTCGTTTTCCCGAACCAATGGGAAGCTCCCTCTTCTCTGATTGGACCAGGCCAGGCAGCAGCGGAGGGTATATAACCCGGTGAAATCTTGATTCGAGTGCAGTGGTGAGCCAACCTTGGGGAACCACACTCATACGAAAGAGCCAATAAATCGTCGTTTGCAGCAAGTGTCATCGCTATTCTCATTCCACCGCAATCTACCCTACCTCCCACCGCGACTTTACGTTGCCGGGAATCTACCCTACCTCCCACCGCGACTTTACGTTGCCGGGAATCTACCCTACCTCCCACCGCGACTTTACGTTGCCGGGACGCTACCCTACCTCCCACCGCGACTTAACGTTGCCGGGACGCTATCCTACCTCCCACCGCGACTTTACGTTGCCGGGACTCTATCCTACCTCTCCACCCTCCCCCATCCACTTGTCCTCGTCATCACGGGATGGTCTACACTCGCCGCGCCGGCAAAGCCCACCGACGGAAGACCCTGGAGAAAACAGCACCGACCAAACAGTTCTCAACTCGTGGACCCATTCTCTACGTTCCCGTCTACAACCACCAGACCCCCGAACACCCACACACTGCGCCCACATCTCCCAGCATCCCTGCCGCCGAGTCATCTCAGGCCTCCCCTCGTCTTCCCCTCTCACCGACCACCCGACTCCCCCCTACTCCAATTTCCCCTTTAACCCCTGAGGGCTATCATTTACATCCCCTAGCCACCCCCCCAACCCGCCTACGTTTTCTCCCCCATCTCTCTCCCTTACCCCCACCCACAAGACCCACGAGACCGGTACCTAATCACAAAGGCCAGTCGGAAGCTGCAGTTCCAGTAAAACCAGCTACCTCCCTCGAAACCACAAGACATGGGATAACAGTTCTGGCGCCCAACGTGGGGCAACTCAAGACACGGGACGGATGTCCAACGGACCGACTACACGACCCCAGAACACCACACAACACTTCCGGGAGTGAACAAAACCCGGTGGCGCCCAAACTACCTCACCAAAGAAAACTACCTCACCAAAGAAGACTACCTCACCAAAGAAGACTACCTCACCAAAGAAGACTACCTCACCAAAGAAGACTACCTCACCAAAGAAGACTACCTCACCAAAGAAGACTACGTCACCAAAGAAGACTACCTCACCCAAGAAGACTACCTCACCAAAGAAGACTACCTCACCAAAAAGAAGACTACCTCACCCAAGAAGACTACCTCACCAAAGAAGACTACCTCACCAAAGAAGACTACCTCACCAAAAAAATAAAAAAATAAAAAAGACTACCTCACCAAAGTAGACAAGATGGTTATGACTAGAAGTCAAAAGTGTAACAACCCATCGTGTACCCCAGGAGGGGACCGACATTATGTAACCTGCACAAACTGCCAAAAGCCCTACCACAACCTTTGCATTGGCTGGGCAGACGAGCCACGTGACATCAATGAACCAGCCTACCGGTGCACCACCTGCACCGAAGCACCAGTGGAAGTACGGTATTGCCCAGGGTTAACCTGTACTGGAGAAGATGGCCGAGAGGTTGTCTGCGAGGACTGTAGGCAATACTACCACTACCAGTGCCTGGGCTGGAAAAATGAGCCTAGAGACCTCAGGGGCCTATTCTTCCGATGTCCGCCGTGCCAACGGTCCACCTCATCAACTGCCAGCGCACCACCATACCAGCCGCACCTGACTGCCACCTACCAACGCCAGTGCTCAAGCTCTTACCACCTACCAACTCTACCAGACTTTCACGGTCGAGGGCATGAAGACCCTACTACTTTTACCCAACGCTGTGAGGTTCAGCTCAGGACCGCTCGAGTAGACCCGCTAGAATGGGTACCTACCACCCAACGGCAGCTTAAAGACACCGCCGCTCAGTGGTGGAAGCTATATGGCGAATATATAACGACTTGGGAAGAGTTCAAGCAACGACTAACGCACCACTTCGCCAGTACAACCACCATAGCCTCTCTCCACGCAGAGCTATACGGAAAGGAACAAACACAGACTGAGCCCGTTGAGGTATTCCTTCGGCACAAAGTACGGCTGTATCAACGCTTGGCCCCCACAGCCCCATCAGCAGAGATAATCCCCCTGTTAATCGAACTTGTCCGACCAGGACTGAGACCTTTTCTTCGAGCTCCACACCCTCAAGAGTTAGAAGAACTTATCACTAGGGCCGTATCTGTGGAACGAGACCTGGCTAAAAACACTGCGCCAGTGACTACACGCCCCAGCAAGATCCCAGCAACCTCATCTGAACCGCGACCTCCAAAATGTTACCACTGTCCAGGGTACCATTTTCACCGTGACTGCCCAGTGCTAAACCAACGGCACCTAGAGAAAGAAAGACCGGGAAACGCCAAGCCAGAGGACAACAGGGCCCCGCCTCTGGTAAACAGGAATCAGGGCCGCCACCAGTAATAAACAGCGTCAATCCCTCAACATCCCAACCACTCCCAAGAGTTATGTGCGAAACTCCTCACGGTCCCCCTACTAGCCCTATTAGATACCGGAGCTACTGCTAATTTCATCCAATACCAACAACTCACCCCTACAAACCTGAAGAACTTACTTCCTTTCCCCACACCAATCCACCTGGCCAAGGTTGGGAGTGACCTTACCATCCGAGGCCAGATAACTTTACCGCTAACCATGCAAACCCTAGAAGCCAACGTCACGTTCCTGGTGTCCGATGAACTCCGAGAACCACTTATTCTGGGACAACCATGGTTCACAGAACAGAAGGTAATCCTGGACTACGAGAACAGCCGAGTGCTTTTTGGAAACCAGGGGCGTCATACTCTATACTGGATGCCAAGACTCAATGAGGATCCCCCGCCGGTTCCTCAAGACAAGATCAGACAACACGCCCCAATAGAACGTCAAGAACAACTCCTTAGACTACTAGACCAACACCGAGCCGTTTTCAACACTCAGGGACCTCTGCGAAGAACACGCAGCATCAACCATCAAATTCGACTCAAGGACAACCAACGGATTATGGTACGGCCTTACCGCTATTCCCCTGCGAAAAACGCGCTAATTGAAGACCAGGTTCAGGAGATGAAAGCCCAGGGGATAATAGAACCCGGAAACTCTGAATACAATTCACCCATTGTAATTGTGGAAAAAAAGGACAAAACTCCCCGTTTCTGCATTGATTTCCGACAACTGAACACCGCCACTATCGATGTCACTCCCCCCGCTGTCAACGTACATGACACTCTTCGAGATTTGGGAGACGCAGAAATATTTACCACCCTCGATATGAAATCAGGGTACTGGCAGATTCCCTTACACCCCGATTCCAAACCCCTGACTGCTTTCACCACGCCCAACGGAGAAACCTTGCAATTTACAGTTATGCCTTTCGGATTAAAGGGAGCCCCGAGTACTTTTCAGCGACTGATGAGTCAAGAAGTGTTAGCAGGGTACACCGGCCAGTTCTGTTTCGCCTACCTTGACGACGTGATAATCTACTCAAAGACATGGGATGAGCACCTCAACCACTTGAGCAAGGTTTTAGAAAGATTTGAGCTCCACCAACTGACCTGCAATCTGGAAAAATGCCAGTTCGGCAAGACTGAGTTGGAATACCTTGGCCATATCGTTTCTAGCCAAGGAAACGCCCCACAACCACAGACGATCAAAGCAATCACGGAAGCCCCAACACCAAGAAACCGTAAACAGCTCCGACAACTACTGGGCCTCTGCAACTGGTTACGAGAATTCGTGCCCCAAATGGCGGAACTAACAGCACCTCTCACCGAACTTCTAAGAACCAAATCCCGTGGATGTGGAACTCCCAAACAGAAACCGCTCTACACACACTCAAAGAAGCCTTCAGAGACCTACCACCCTTAAGTCGTCCCGATCCATCACGAACCTTTACCCTACAAACTGACGCTAGCGGGATTGGACTAGGGGCAGTACTGTACCAAGAAGATGATGCGGGCAAACGAATCATCAGCCATGCCAGCGCGAAGCTAACCCCTACAGAGCAACGGTACCATAGCAACGAGCAGGAGTGCCTCGCTATCGTCTGGCCATCAAGAGGTATAGACATTACCTGGAAGATAAACCTTTCATACTACGCACGGATAACCGAGCTCTCACCTGGCTGAACACGATGAAAGACCAACGGACCAAGCTGACGAGATGGGCACTCTTGCTCCAAGAGTTTCAATTTTCCCTGGAACACTGCCCGGGAAAACAGAACGATCTACCTGACGCGTTATCACGCCAACCCGACAGCGAGAACACCAGTTCAGAGACTCAAGACTGGGACCGGATGACCCCGCCCTCGGTCACAGGACTAGCACCACCCGAACCCGATGCACTACTAGTCCTACAGAACCAAGATGCACCTCTACATGAGCTAGTCAAGACGGAACAAAGACAGGATACAGAGATCCAAACTCAAGTTAACCGTTGGAAGGCTCTGGATACCCAAACTCGACCACCCACCAAAACAACCGACGCTCGGTTCTGGGATGAGCACTATGTCAAGGGAGACAATATCTGGAGACGCGAAGAAAGGGAAGGACCATGGAAACTCATTGTTCCAGTTCAAATCCGACAACAGGTTATTTGGACATACCACGACCACCCTCACGCAGGGCACCCGGAGAAGACGAGACGACACGAGCCATTCAGCGAGGCTACACCTGGAAAGGCCTCCGAACGGAAGTCAGCAACTACGTTCGTAACTGCATGCTCTGTGCCTGTCGTAAGACCGGGGGTATCAAGGGTCAGAGCCACTAAGACCCCGTCAACCACAACGCCCCTGGAAAGTGGTAGCCTTAGACCTCATGGGGCCATACCCCCGAAGTCGCAGAGGAAAGAAGTTCATCCTAGTGATTACGGATCTCTTCTCAAGATGGGTAGAAGTATTTCCACTCGCGTCAACAGAGGTCAGACAGATAATCCAGACGATGGAACAACAATTCTTCCCACGATGGGGATATCCAAAACATCTCCTGTCCGACAATGGTCCACAGTTCATTAGCCGAGCTTGGGCGAACGCCTGTCAAAAGTGGGATGTCGAAGCCTGGACAACCCCAATCTACCACCCCCAAGCCAACCCCACGGAAAGAAGGAACCAGGAACTAAAGAAGGGAATCCGACTCCAAATCTCGGAGAATCATCGAGAATGGGATACCTTCCTGCCTATGATCGCCTTCAATCTACGATGCCGCAAGAATGGGGCCACCGGAATGTCTCCGAGTGAACTACTACTTGGCCGAACGCTATACAGGCCCGGGGAGTGGAGATTTGAAACCCCAGTACGAGAGCAGGAAGACAACGAGAGCCCTAGCCAAGGAGCCCTCCAAAGAGAAGAACAGGCACGAGTCAATCAAGCCAATTACCAACAACGGTACACCCACCCTCCAGCACGGGCCGCCCAACCCTTTCAAAACGGTGATTTGGTACTGGTCCGCACCCAACCCCTCTCTAACGCAACAGAGGCCTACTACGCCGGCTTTGCCCCCAAATGGGAAGGACCCTACCCGGTGAGCAAACGAAGAGGAGGGGTCTACTGGTTACCTACCCAAATGGTCGATCCAAGAAAATACACAGGGGACAACTACGTCCTGCACCCCCTGGTGAAAACACCGGGAAACCGCAGCTACCCAAACTACTCACCACCATGGACCCCGCACCCAATAACACCGAGGGAACAAAAGGACTGGACCCTCCCCTACCAAATAGTTCTGGATGGAGTACCAGACTGCGACCTCGACGACCTCCAATCCCTCCCAAGACAGGGTGAGGCCAAAGACCCGGTACACGCTACTCAAGCGCCGTGCGTGACACAGTGCGTGGTCACAACAACCAATGCGGGATGCGTAAAACGATGCGTGGGTGCGCCAACACAGGGCGTGGTCCCTCAACCCAGTGCGTGACGTGAACATAATGGTGCGTGGTTACACAAACAAGTGCGTGACGTGAACATAATGGTGCGTGGTTACACAACCAAGTGCGTGACGTGAACATAATGGTGCGTAGTTCCACAACCAAGTGCGTGACGCCAACATCACGGTGCGTGGTGAAAATCACACCCACTGTGGCTACCCCACTCAGTAAACACTGTCAAAGTGTGGCCCTAAAAAGGGCTGATTATGTGCGATAACTTGTTGGCCCTAGAAAGGGCCGTCTTATTTACTGTATTTGTTTGGCCCTGAAAAGGGCAGATTATGTGTTGATTTTTTGTTGGCCCTATAAAGGGCCGTTTTTTGCCATATTTTATTGGCCCTAAAAAGGGCAGATTGTTTGTTGATTTTGTTACTGGTAACGCTAAGAAGGGCCGTCTTATTTACTGTATAGTTTTGGCCCTAAAAAGGGCCGTAGTGTATTTTCGTTATTATTATTTAGTTGTCATATATTTACGTTTTTTTTTTCTCTCTCTCTGTGTCCATCAGAACTATTGAATCTAATCAATGTTAAAATTAGTATTAAATTAGCCCTAAGATATAGGTAAGATGTAAATAATTTGTTGATGTAAAATTTATGTAGACCAGAGGTCACCCGTGTGCAAGTGCGCAAGCCAGTGTGGGGATTGATGTGCCTCTCTGTTCAGGCAGCCTTCTTTCCTTCGCACTTGCACCGGCCGCTTCACCCTCCCTCCCTACTGCCGGTCCGGCCCACAGTCCATGTTGTCTGAGCCGTCCGTGACGCTCTTACCTCTATAATCAACTCCCTTCTTCCTATTGGCTCGCTTGGCGGCCAATAGCACTTTCGTTTTCCCGAACCAATGGGAAGCTCCCTCTTCTCTGATTGGACCAGGCCAGGCAGCAGCGAGGGTATATAACCCGGTGAAATCTTGATTCGAGTGCAGTGGTGAGCCAACCTTGGGGAACCACACTCATACGAAAGAGCCAATAAATCGTCGTTTGCAGCAAGTGTCATCGCTATTCTCATTCCACCGCAATCTACCCTACCTCCCACCGCGACTTTACGTTGCCGGGAATCTACCCTACCTCCCACCGCGACTTTACGTTGCCGGGAATCTACCCTACCTCCCACCGCGACTTTACGTTGCCGGGACGCTACCCTACCTCCCACCGCGACTTAACGTTGCCGGACGCTATCCTACCTCCCACCGCGACTTTACGTTGCCGGGACTCTATCCTACCTCTCCACCCTCCCCCATCCACTTGTCCTCGTCATCACGGGATGGTCTACACTCGCCGCGCCGGCAAAGCCCACCGACGGAAGACCCTGGAGAAAACAGCACCGACCAAACAGTTCTCAACTCGTGGACCCATTCTCTACGTTCCCGTCTACAACCACCAGACCCCCGAACACCCACACACTGCGCCCACATCTCCCAGCATCCCTGCCGCCGAGTCATCTCAGGCCTCCCCTCGTCTTCCCCTCTCACCGACCACCCGACTCCCCCCTACTCCAATTTCCCCTTTAACCCCTGAGGGCTATCATTTACATCCCCTAGCCACCCCCCCAACCCGCCTACGTTTTCTCCCCCATCTCTCTCCCTTACCCCCACCCACAAGACCCACGAGACCGGTACCTAATCACAAAGGCCAGTCGGAAGCTGCAGTTCCAGTAAAACCAGCTACCTCCCTCGAAACCACAAGACATGGGATAACAGTTCTGGCGCCCAACGTGGGGCAACTCAAGACACGGGACGGATGTCCAACGGACCGACTACACGACCCCAGAACACCACACAACACTTCCGGGAGTGAACAAAACCCGGTGGCGCCCAAACTACCTCACCAAAGAAAACTACCTCACCAAAGAAGACTACCTCACCAAAGAAGACTACCTCACCAAAGAAGACTACCTCACCAAAGAAGACTACCTCACCAAAGAAGACTACCTCACCAAAGAAGACTACGTCACCAAAGAAGACTACCTCACCCAAGAAGACTACCTCACCAAAGAAGACTACCTCACCAAAAAGAAGACTACCTCACCCAAGAAGACTACCTCACCAAAGAAGACTACCTCACCAAAGAAGACTACCTCACCAAAAAAATAAAAAAATAAAAAAGACTACCTCACCAAAGTAGACAAGATGGTTATGACTAGAAGTCAAAAGTGTAACAACCCATCGTGTACCCCAGGAGGGGACCGACATTATGTAACCTGCACAAACTGCCAAAAGCCCTACCACAACCTTTGCATTGGCTGGGCAGACGAGCCACGTGACATCAATGAACCAGCCTACCGGTGCACCACCTGCACCGAAGCACCAGTGGAAGTACGGTATTGCCCAGGGTTAACCTGTACTGGAGAAGATGGCCGAGAGGTTGTCTGCGAGGACTGTAGGCAATACTACCACTACCAGTGCCTGGGCTGGAAAAATGAGCCTAGAGACCTCAGGGGCCTATTCTTCCGATGTCCGCCGTGCCAACGGTCCACCTCATCAACTGCCAGCGCACCACCATACCAGCCGCACCTGACTGCCACCTACCAACGCCAGTGCTCAAGCTCTTACCACCTACCAACTCTACCAGACTTTCACGGTCGAGGGCATGAAGACCCTACTACTTTTACCCAACGCTGTGAGGTTCAGCTCAGGACCGCTCGAGTAGACCCGCTAGAATGGGTACCTACCACCCAACGGCAGCTTAAAGACACCGCCGCTCAGTGGTGGAAGCTATATGGCGAATATATAACGACTTGGGAAGAGTTCAAGCAACGACTAACGCACCACTTCGCCAGTACAACCACCATAGCCTCTCTCCACGCAGAGCTATACGGAAAGGAACAAACACAGACTGAGCCCGTTGAGGTATTCCTTCGGCACAAAGTACGGCTGTATCAACGCTTGGCCCCCACAGCCCCATCAGCAGAGATAATCCCCCTGTTAATCGAACTTGTCCGACCAGGACTGAGACCTTTTCTTCGAGCTCCACACCCTCAAGAGTTAGAAGAACTTATCACTAGGGCCGTATCTGTGGAACGAGACCTGGCTAAAAACACTGCGCCAGTGACTACACGCCCCAGCAAGATCCCAGCAACCTCATCTGAACCGCGACCTCCAAAATGTTACCACTGTCCAGGGTACCATTTTCACCGTGACTGCCCAGTGCTAAACCAACGGCACCTAGAGAAAGAAAGACCGGGAAACGCCAAGCCAGAGGACAACAGGGCCCCGCCTCTGGTAAACAGGAATCAGGGCCGCCACCAGTAATAAACAGCGTCAATCCCTCAACATCCCAACCACTCCCAAGAGTTATGTGCGAAACTCCTCACGGTCCCCTACTAGCCCTATTAGATACCGGAGCTACTGCTAATTTCATCCAATACCAACAACTCACCCCTACAAACCTGAAGAACTTACTTCCTTTCCCCACACCAATCCACCTGGCCAAGGTTGGGAGTGACCTTACCATCCGAGGCCAGATAACTTTACCGCTAACCATGCAAACCCTAGAAGCCAACGTCACGTTCCTGGTGTCCGATGAACTCCGAGAACCACTTATTCTGGGACAACCATGGTTCACAGAACAGAAGGTAATCCTGGACTACGAGAACAGCCGAGTGCTTTTTGGAAACCAGGGGCGTCATACTCTATACTGGATGCCAAGACTCAATGAGGATCCCCCGCCGGTTCCTCAAGACAAGATCAGACAACACGCCCCAATAGAACGTCAAGAACAACTCCTTAGACTACTAGACCAACACCGAGCCGTTTTCAACACTCAGGGACCTCTGCGAAGAACACGCAGCATCAACCATCAAATTCGACTCAAGGACAACCAACGGATTATGGTACGGCCTTACCGCTATTCCCCTGCGAAAAACGCGCTAATTGAAGACCAGGTTCAGGAGATGAAAGCCCAGGGGATAATAGAACCCGGAAACTCTGAATACAATTCACCCATTGTAATTGTGGAAAAAAAGGACAAAACTCCCCGTTTCTGCATTGATTTCCGACAACTGAACACCGCCACTATCGATGTCACTCCCCCCGCTGTCAACGTACATGACACTCTTCGAGATTTGGGAGACGCAGAAATATTTACCACCCTCGATATGAAATCAGGGTACTGGCAGATTCCCTTACACCCCGATTCCAAACCCCTGACTGCTTTCACCACGCCCAACGGAGAAACCTTGCAATTTACAGTTATGCCTTTCGGATTAAAGGGAGCCCCGAGTACTTTTCAGCGACTGATGAGTCAAGAAGTGTTAGCAGGGTACACCGGCCAGTTCTGTTTCGCCTACCTTGACGACGTGATAATCTACTCAAAGACATGGGATGAGCACCTCAACCACTTGAGCAAGGTTTTAGAAAGATTTGAGCTCCACCAACTGACCTGCAATCTGGAAAAATGCCAGTTCGGCAAGACTGAGTTGGAATACCTTGGCCATATCGTTTCTAGCCAAGGAAACGCCCCACAACCACAGACGATCAAAGCAATCACGGAAGCCCCAACACCAAGAAACCGTAAACAGCTCCGACAACTACTGGGCCTCTGCAACTGGTTACGAGAATTCGTGCCCCAAATGGCGGAACTAACAGCACCTCTCACCGAACTTCTAAGAACCAAATCCCGGTGGATGTGGAACTCCCAAACAGAAACCGCTCTACACACACTCAAAGAAGCCTTCAGAGACCTACCACCCTTAAGTCGTCCCGATCCATCACGAACCTTTACCCTACAAACTGACGCTAGCGGGATTGGACTAGGGCAGTACTGTACCAAGAAGATGATGCGGGCAAACGAATCATCAGCCATGCCAGCGCGAAGCTAACCCCTACAGAGCAACGGTACCATAGCAACGAGCAGGAGTGCCTCGCTATCGTCTGGGCCATCAAGAGGTATAGACATTACCTGGAAGATAAACCTTTCATACTACGCACGGATAACCGAGCTCTCACCTGGCTGAACACGATGAAAGACCAACGGACCAAGCTGACGAGATGGGCACTCTTGCTCCAAGAGTTTCAATTTTCCCTGGAACACTGCCCGGGAAAACAGAACGATCTACCTGACGCGTTATCACGCCAACCCGACAGCGAGAACACCAGTTCAGAGACTCAAGACTGGGACCGGATGACCCCGCCCTCGGTCACAGGACTAGCACCACCCGAACCCGATGCACTACTAGTCCTACAGAACCAAGATGCACCTCTACATGAGCTAGTCAAGACGGAACAAAGACAGGATACAGAGATCCAAACTCAAGTTAACCGTTGGAAGGCTCTGGATACCCAAACTCGACCACCCACCAAAACAACCGACGCTCGGTTCTGGGATGAGCACTATGTCAAGGGAGACAATATCTGGAGACGCGAAGAAAGGGAAGGACCATGGAAACTCATTGTTCCAGTTCAAATCCGACAACAGGTTATTTGGACATACCACGACCACCCTCACGCAGGGCACCCGGGAGAAGACGAGACGACACGAGCCATTCAGCGAGGCTACACCTGGAAAGGCCTCCGAACGGAAGTCAGCAACTACGTTCGTAACTGCATGCTCTGTGCCTGTCGTAAGACCGGGGGGTATCAAGGGTCAGAGCCACTAAGACCCCGTCAACCACAACGCCCCTGGAAAGTGGTAGCCTTAGACCTCATGGGGCCATACCCCCGAAGTCGCAGAGGAAAGAAGTTCATCCTAGTGATTACGGATCTCTTCTCAAGATGGGTAGAAGTATTTCCACTCGCGTCAACAGAGGTCAGACAGATAATCCAGACGATGGAACAACAATTCTTCCCACGATGGGGATATCCAAAACATCTCCTGTCCGACAATGGTCCACAGTTCATTAGCCGAGCTTGGGCGAACGCCTGTCAAAAGTGGGATGTCGAAGCCTGGACAACCCCAATCTACCACCCCCAAGCCAACCCCACGGAAAGAAGGAACCAGGAACTAAAGAAGGGAATCCGACTCCAAATCTCGGAGAATCATCGAGAATGGGATACCTTCCTGCCTATGATCGCCTTCAATCTACGATGCCGCAAGAATGGGGCCACCGGAATGTCTCCGAGTGAACTACTACTTGGCCGAACGCTATACAGGCCCGGGGAGTGGAGATTTGAAACCCCAGTACGAGAGCAGGAAGACAACGAGAGCCCTAGCCAAGGAGCCCTCCAAAGAGAAGAACAGGCACGAGTCAATCAAGCCAATTACCAACAACGGTACACCCACCCTCCAGCACGGGCCGCCCAACCCTTTCAAAACGGTGATTTGGTACTGGTCCGCACCCAACCCCTCTCTAACGCAACAGAGGCCTACTACGCCGGCTTTGCCCCCAAATGGGAAGGACCCTACCCGGTGAGCAAACGAAGAGGAGGGGTCTACTGGGTTACCTACCCAAATGGTCGATCCAAGAAAATACACAGGGGACAACTACGTCCTGCACCCCCTGGTGAAAACACCGGGAAACCGCAGCTACCCAAACTACTCACCACCATGGACCCCGCACCCAATAACACCGAGGGAACAAAAGGACTGGACCCTCCCCTACCAAATAGTTCTGGATGGAGTACCAGACTGCGACCTCGACGACCTCCAATCCCTCCCAAGACAGGGTGAGGCCAAAGACCCGGGTACACGGCTACTCAAGCGCCGTGCGTGACACAGTGCGTGGTCACAACAACCAATGCGGGATGCGTAAAACGATGCGTGGGTGCGCCAACACAGGGCGTGGTCCCTCAACCCAGTGCGTGACGTGAACATAATGGTGCGTGGTTACACAAACAAGTGCGTGACGTGAACATAATGGTGCGTGGTTACACAACCAAGTGCGTGACGTGAACATAATGGTGCGTAGTTCCACAACCAAGTGCGTGACGCCAACATCACGGTGCGTGGTGAAAATCACACCCACTGTGGCTACCCCACTCAGTAAACACTGTCAAAGTGTGGCCCTAAAAAGGGCTGATTATGTGCGATAACTTGTTGGCCCTAGAAAGGGCCGTCTTATTTACTGTATTTGTTTGGCCCTGAAAAGGGCAGATTATGTGTTGATTTTTTTGTTGGCCCTATAAAGGGCCGTTTTTTGCCATATTTTATTGGCCCTAAAAAGGGCAGATTGTTTGTTGATTTTGTTACTGGTAACGCTAAGAAGGGCCGTCTTATTTACTGTATAGTTTTGGCCCTAAAAAGGGCCGTAGTGTATTTTCGTTATTATTATTTAGTTGTCATATATTTACGTTTTTTTTTTCTCTCTCTCTGTGTCCATCAGAACTATTGAATCTAATCAATGTTAAAATTAGTATTAAATTAGCCCTAAGATATAGGTAAGATGTAAATAATTTGTTGATGTAAAATTTATGTAGACCAGAGGTCACCCGTGTGCAAGTGCGCAAGCCAGTGTGGGGGATTGATGTGCCTCTCTGTTCAGGCAGCCTTCTTTCCTTCGCACTTGCACCGGCCGCTTCACCCTCCCTCCCTACTGCCGGTCCGGCCCACAGTCCATGTTGTCTGAGCCGTCCGTGACGCTCTTACCTCTATAATCAACTCCCTTCTTCCTATTGGCTCGCTTGGCGGCCAATAGCACTTTCGTTTTCCCGAACCAATGGGAAGCTCCCTCTTCTCTGATTGGACCAGGCCAGGCAGCAGCGGAGGGTATATAACCCGGTGAAATCTTGATTCGAGTGCAGTGGTGAGCCAACCTTGGGGAACCACACTCATACGAAAGAGCCAATAAATCGTCGTTTGCAGCAAGTGTCATCGCTATTCTCATTCCACCGCAATCTACCCTACCTCCCACCGCGACTTTACGTTGCCGGGAATCTACCCTACCTCCCACCGCGACTTTACGTTGCCGGGAATCTACCCTACCTCCCACCGCGACTTTACGTTGCCGGGACGCTACCCTACCTCCCACCGCGACTTAACGTTGCCGGGACGCTATCCTACCTCCCACCGCGACTTTACGTTGCCGGGACTCTATCCTACCTCTCCACCCTCCCCCATCCACTTGTCCTCGTCATCACGGGATGGTCTACACTCGCCGCGCCGGCAAAGCCCACCGACGGAAGACCCTGGAGAAAACAGCACCGACCAAACAGTTCTCAACTCGTGGACCCATTCTCTACGTTCCCGTCTACAACCACCAGACCCCCGAACACCCACACACTGCGCCCACATCTCCCAGCATCCCTGCCGCCGAGTCATCTCAGGCCTCCCCTCGTCTTCCCCTCTCACCGACCACCCGACTCCCCCCTACTCCAATTTCCCCTTTAACCCCTGAGGGCTATCATTTACATCCCTAGCCACCCCCCCAACCCCCTACGTTTTCTCCCCCATCTCTCTCCCTTACCCCCACCCACAAGACCCACGAGACCGGTACCTAATCACAAAGGCCAGTCGGAAGCTGCAGTTCCAGTAAAACCAGCTACCTCCCTCGAAACCACAAGACATGGGATAACAATGACTTTCAGACCAAGTAACAATCCTCCCATGACCTTTAGACCAAGCAACAATCCCCCACGACCTTTAGACCAAGCAACAAACCTCTCATGACCTTCAGACCAAGTAAGAATCCTTCCATGACCTTTAGACCAAGCAACATACCCCCACGACCTTTAGACCAAGCAACAATCCTCCCATGACCTTCAGACCAAGCAACAATCCTCCCACGACCTTTAGACCAAGTAACAATCCTCTCATGACCTTCAGACCAAGTAACAATCCTCCCATGACCTTTAGACCAAGAAACAATCCCCACGACCTTTAGACCAAGCAACAATCATCTCATGACCTTCAGACCAAGCAACAATCCTCCCACGACTTTCAGACCAGCAACAATCCCCTACGACCTTTAGACCAAGCAACAATCCTCCCACGACCTTCAGATCAAGTAACTATCCTTCCACGACCTTCAGACCAAGTAACAATCCTCCCATGACCTTTAGACCAAGCAACAATCCCCCACGACCTTTAGACCAAGGAACAATCCCCACGACCTTTAGACCAAGCAAAAATCCTCTCACAACCTTCAGACCCAGCAACAATCCCCCCACGACCTTTAGACCAAGCAACAATCCTCCAACGACCTTCAGACACAGCAACAATCCCCCACGACCTTTAGACCAAGTAACAATCCTCTCATGACCTTCAGACCCAGTAACAATCCTCCCACGACCTTCAGATTAAGTAACAATCCTCCCACGACCTATAGACCAAGCAACAATCCTCTCATGACCTTCAGACCAAGCAACAATCCTCCCACGACCTTCAGACCCAGCAACAATCCCCCACGACCTTTAGACCAAGCAACAATCCTCCCACGACCTTCAGACCCAGCAACAATCCCCCCACAACCTTTAAACCAAGCAACAATCCTCTCACGTCCTTTGGACCAAGCAACAATCCTCCCATGACCTTTAGACCAAGCAACAATCCTCCAATGACCTTTAGACCAAGCAACAATCCCCCCCACGACCTTCAGATCAAGAAACAATCCTCCCACGACCTTCAGACCAAGTAACAATCCTTCCATGACCTTTAGACCAAGGAACAATCCCCCCACGACCTTTAAACCAAACAACAATCCTCCCACGACCTTTAGACCAAGCAACAATCCTCTAATGACCTTCAGACCAAGTAACAATCCTCCAATGACCTTTAGACCAAGCAACAATCCCCCCCAGGACCTTCAGATCAAGTAACAATCCTCGCACGACCATCAGACCCAGCAACAATCCCCCCACGACCTTCAGACCAAGCAACAATCCCCTCATGACCTTTAGACCAAGCAACAATCCTCTCATGACCTTCAGACCAAGCAACAATCCTCCCACGACCTTCAGACCAAGCAACAATCCTCTCACGACCTTCAGACCAAGCAACAATCCTCCCACGACCTTCAGACCCAGCAACAATCCCCCCACGACCTTCAGATCAAGTAAAAGTCCTCCCATGACCTTCAGACCAAGCAACAATCCTCCCACGATCTTCAGACCAAGCAACAATCTTCTCATGACCTTCAGACCAAGTAACAATCCTCCCACGAGCTTCAGACCAAGCAACAATCCTCTCACGACCTTTAGACTAAGCAACAATCCTCTCACGACCTTCAGACCAAGTAACAATCCTCTCATGACCTTCAGACCAAGTAACAATCCTCCCATGAACTTTAGACCAAGCAACAATCCTCCCATGACCTTCAGACCAAGTAACAATCCTCCCATGACCTTTATACCAAGCAACAATCCTCTCATGATCTTCAGACAAAGCAAAAATCCTCCCAGGACCTTTAGACCAAGCAACAATCCTCTCACGTCCTTTAGACCAAGCAACAATCCTCTCATGACCTTCAGACAAAGCAACAATCCTCCCACAACCTTCAGACCAAGTAACAATCCTCCCACGATCTTCATACAAAGCAACAATCCTCTCACGACCTTCAGACCAAGAAACAATCTTTCCACGACCTTCAGACCAAGCAACAATCTTTCCACGACCTTCAGACCAAGCAACAATCTTCCCATGACCTTCAGACCAAGCAACAATCCTCCCACGACCTTCAGACCAAGTAACAATCCTCTCACGACCTTCAGACCAAGCAACAAGCCTCCCATGACCTTCAGACCAAGTAACAATCCGCCATGACCTTCAGACTAAGCAACAATCCTCCCACGACCTTCAGACCAAATAACAATCCTCCCGCGACCTTTAGACTAAGCAACAATCTTCCCACGACCTTCAGACCAAGCAACAATCCTCCAATGACCTTCAGACCAGCAACAATCCTCCCATGACCTTCAGACGAAGCAAAAATCCTCCCATGACCTTCAGACCAAGCAACAATCCTCTCACGACCTTCAGACCAAGTAACAATCCTCTCATGACCTTCAGACCAAGTAACAATCCTCCCACGACCTTTAGACCAAGCCACAATCCTCCCACGACCGTCAGACCCAGCAACAATCCCTTCACGACCTTCAGATCAAGTAAAAGTCCTCCCATGACCTTCAGACCAAGCAACAATCCTCCCACGACCTTCAGACCAAGCAACAATCCCCCACGACCTTCAGATCAAGTATCAATCCTCCCACGACCTTTAGACCAAGCAACAATCCTCTCACGACCTTCAGACCAAGCAACAATCCTCCCATGACCTTTAGACCAAGCAACAATCCTCTCACGACCTTCAGACCAAGTAACAATCCTCCCACGACCTTCAGACCAAGCAACAATCCTTCCACGACCTTTAGACCAAGCAACAATCCTCTCACGACCATCAGACCAAGTAACAATCCTCTCATGACCTTCAGACCAAGTAACAATCCTCCCATGAACTTTAGACCAAGCAACAATCCTCCCATGACCTTCAGACCAAGTAACAATCCTCCCATGAACTTTAGACCAAACAACAATCCTCTCATGACCTTCAGACGAAGGAAAATTCCTCCCACGACCTTTAGACCAAGCAACAATCCTCTCACGTCCTTTAGACCAAGCAACAATCCTCTCATGACCTTCAGACAAAGCAACAATCCTCCCACAACCTTCAGACCAAGTAACAATCCTCCCACGATCTTCAGAAAAAGCAACAATCCTCTCACGACCTTCAGACCAAGCAACAATCTTTCCAACGACCTTCAGACCAAGCAACAATCTTTCCACGACCTTCAGACCAAGCAACAATCTTCCCATGACCTTCAGACCAAGCAACAATCCTCCCACGACCTTCAGACCAAGTAACAATCCTCTCACGACCTTCAGACCAAGTAACAATCCTCCCATGACTTTCAGAACAAGTAACAATCCTCCCATGACCTTCAGACCAAGCAACAATCCTCCCACGACCTTCAGACTAAGCAACAATCCTCCCACGACCTTCAGACCAAGTAACATCCTCCCACGACCTTTAGACTAAGCAACAATCTTCCCACGACCTTCAGACCAAGCAACAATCCTCCCATGACCTTCAGACCAAGCAACAATCCTCCCATGACCTTCAGACCAAGCAACAATCCTCCCACGACCTTTAGACCAAGCAACAATCCTCTCACGACCTTCAGACCAAGTAACAATCCTCTCATGACCTTCAGACCAAGTAACAATCCTCCCACGACCTCTAGACCAAGCAACAATCCTCCCATGACCTTTAGACCAAGCAACAATCCTCCCACGACCTTCAGACCAAGCAACAATCCTCCCACGACCTTCAGACAAAGCAACAATCCTCTCACGTCCTTTAGACCAATCAACAATCCTCTCACGTCCTTTAGATCAAGCAACAATCCTCCCACGACCTTCAGACCAAGCAACAATCCTCCCACGACCTTCAGACCAACAACAATCCTCCCACGACCTTCAGACCAAGCAACAATCCTCCCACGACCTTTAGACCAAGCAACAATCCTCTCACGACCTTCAGACTATGCAACAATCCTCCCATGACCTTCAGACCAAGCAAAAATCCTCCCAACGGAAAAGCCCAAACTCACCAAGACCAACAAAGTTCAAACAGATGAAAAGCAATGTCAAGAGCATGCTCATAATCTATTTTTAAATCAACGGGATTGTGAACAAAGAATTTGTCCCAACAAGACAAACAGTCAAATTCATGTCCTATTTGTGACTTTCGTGTCAACTGCATGAAAATGTGCAAAGATGTCATCCCGAGATTTGGTGACAACAGAACCGGCGGTTGCACTATGACAACATTCCGTCTCATGCTTCCCTTTTCACACAGCAGTTTTTTTAACAAAAACAAAATGACTCTCGTCCCTTATCCACCCCATTTCTCTGATTTTACCCCCTGAAAATAAAGGTCAAGCTGAAAGAATGCCGTTTCAACACCATTTATAAGATCCAGGCAGAGTCGCAGGCGATTCTGAATATGCTCACAGAACACGACTTCCAAGAAACATTCAAAAAATGACGGAACTATTGGGGTAGGTGTCTACGTGTGGAAGGAGACTAATCCAAAGGCACAGACAAAGAAATAACAGATACGTAGCCTTACGGGAGATTTTTTGCACCTCTCAAGTCAGGTAAAACTTAAAATATCCAGTGATAACAGCGCTTCCAAGTGGGAATTCTTTAAAACAACTCACTAGCAAAATGTTCCTCTTGAGAAAGACAAGCTAAGAATTGCTGTCTCTCTGAGTACAATAGTCCAGGTAGCGGTCCCTTACCCCCTCACCCCCCTTTTATTGACCAAAACTTTTCAAACAATTGAGTGTTTGACCCAAATATACAATGCCAGTACTTCTACAGTTTAAACGTAAGAGACACTAGTCTTGGAAATGCACTTGTAAAGGAATTATTAAATATTTTGTGGCCAGTATCTGTGAACACAATTCTTTGGAATTCACTTTTTCATTAAACTGAACTTCAAATAACTTGATATCAGTGTTTGAATCCCAATCGGGTGTAATAAGAGTGTTTTTTTTCTTAAAATATTTATAATTTTCTTTCAACCCAAATAGGACACATTTCCCAAAATTTTTTTACCTTCCTCATTCCTTTTCCATTGGATAGCTGTAATGAGAAGTAAGACACAGTGCACAAAATATATTGGTAATTAAAATTAAATACTTAGGTTGTAAAGGTTGCATTTATTTTTACATTTTGTTGTCAAATTAATATTGTAACAAGTTACGAGTTATGGCTAAGTCGAATGGGGGACACTCACCGAACCTCCTAGACGAACTACAGCACACAAGCACTAGCACCGACCTCTTCACTCCAACCGATCGCCGGATAGACTAGCGGAGCGTTCAATGGCCCACTATTAAGGCTCAAACCCGAGACTGGCCAGAAACTAAAGAAGATAGTTCCTGGTTCTGCCACGTGTAGCGTCTAGATTGTTCGACTAGTTACCCGATCCTTCTTGTCGTCTTGTGTATCGCTTCTCCTTCCTTCCCTCCCCCTCTCTGTGAATTCTTGTTTGTATATATATTGGGAGGCTGGTGGTCTATGGTACTTATTACACCACCAGCCGACTTAAGGTGAGAACGGCGATGTAGGGCCTGGGATTATTGTTCTGTATCTAAATTCTCTTTCAGCGTAATGGGGGGAAATAGTCAAAATTATTGTTCAGCATTTAACTCATATTGGAATATTGAACTTTGCAACGCCATGCGCTTCTCGCGGTAGTTGAAAATGCTGTCGCCTTTCTGCCATCTTTTTGGGCTCTAGCCCGATTTAATTGCGCCTATTGGCTTTGTTGATATATTTATACACAATTGAGTGTGCAGAGTCAAACTCTGCATCTCGGGTTTACCACCCGTCTTGTAACTATTCAAGGATTATGCTTATAATTAGGTGTTGTCTGGGTAAATACAATAAATTAGGATTCAGGGCACTTATAGGTTAGCTTGGGACTTGGTCCACTGTTGATTGTTATTATTGCTACATTTGAGTAACATTATGATATTTGTTGAGGGTTGTTAGCGCATTAACGCCTAAGCTTCTGCACTGATCGCTAATGTGTTATGCGGGAGTTTTAAATATGTACAGCGTTAGAGCTTGCTTTACTAGATTAAATAATCTTCGAGCCTAGAACCATTGACTTTGATATTAGTCATTTAGGATTGTTGTTTGATATGCATGATTATTTTCATCATGCTTGTGTATAAGCATTTGCTGTTACTCTTTGTTACATTTCCCTACGGGGTTGAGCATTGTTGAGTTAAGGTCTCCAAACTCTAAACGGATCTATTTCTATGTTAGAAAGGAAGACGCGCTTCACGCTCTAATTTTTGTTGATGTGCTAAAATTTTGTACTATTTCATTGTTTATTATAAAATAAAGATATGTTGTTAAAATTAGGCTATATTATCGCCTGATTTTCCAGTCATCCTCACCCTAATATAGTCAGGGGGCGGAGGGGGAGGGGGGTGTTGCAATATAAAAAAAGTATACAAGTGATATGCTACTTTATTAACTAAAAAAAAAAAGGTTAAAAGCATGGTAAATACATTGAAAAGAGTTTCTTAAGTATATATTTGGTATCGGTAATAGCCCCTTATTTTAAACACTGGAATGATTATATTCAACATTATCTTATACTAATACCCTCGGTGGCATAGTTAGCTAACGCACTAGTTAAGTGTTGAGCTAGACTGCCGAGGACGGGGAGACCAAGGTTCGAATCTCGCTAAGTTGAACTGGGGTGGTTTTCCAATTTCCCTACATGCAAATGTGGGTTCATGTCCTATATATCCAACCTTCTAAAATCCTAGCCCTTACGTGTATTTAGTACTTAAGCGTATAAACCGAACGGGTAGTAAGACAAGGTACTGAGTATCACTATTATTATTTAATATTAATGTGCAATGGGATTTAATAAATCGGTTTTAAATCAGTTTATAGTAAAATCAAGTCTGAAAATGAAGCTTATCTCCCTAAACGCGCGTTAAGTTACACAACAAAAAGCTCATAATGTTTTATCCAATTACAATTGTCCAACACCTTCTTGTGTCTGTATGGAAAATTAAATATCTCTTAATTTTAGTAAAGGAGAATAGAAATGAATATTAAAAAAAAATTACAATGAAAACTCTTTCAGTATAAGATTATTTTACTATAATATAACAATATTTTCATACAATTAATAATTGCAGATTGTATTAGAAAATAAATATTTATATCACAATAAAAGAGTTTAGTAAAGTGAGTGAAATTGTTGACAAAACAAATTATATGAAAAAAACACTCTTAACTTTACCCAATCACAGCTATAGTTATTAAGTGTTGGGTATAAAAATTCTAAAGTAAAGAAAAAGTTCTGCTTATGAAGTTTGGATAGGTTTGAAACTAAAATTATAATCAATATAATTACAATATCAATACAGTAATAATACAGAAATAAGATTTAACAGAAATTTGATTAAAATATGTGTTAAATTAATTTGGAAATTGATATATTTCATAATATTCTGGTCTCTTTGATTTTGTAATGTACTAAATTGAGCTTTGACGTATTTAGTTATAACATCCTCACTCTATTGGTGAACATCCAACTGTCGTAATTTTTAAAGTTCCTTCGTGTACAATCCTATGCTAACCATGGCAATCACAACTCAGTTATTGTAATAAATAAATAAAACATCTTAGAAGGAAAATATTACCTAGTCTACAATCTGAGTGCATAAACGAGCGCAATCGCAGGGTGGCCGTCACACTCCATTGACAATGTAAACTTTACCTAAGCACGATCATAGAAACATGTTTGAAAAAAGAGCTTCACATGTCACCAATGAGCATAAATTAAATAATAGACTATTTTACAGAAATATATTAATTATGAAGCATCATTATTATCCAAAGAGAATCATAGTCACCAAGTTATGTCGCCTGAATTGGTTTATTTTAATTGTTATGTCGCTCCTAGGTATGCGATAACAGCTGTGTATTTGTAAATCTAATGTATCCACTTTAAGATAGTCTTTAGTTTGTGTTGATTTACTTTTAGTACTTTGAAATTTTTTACTCTGCCTTTGAAAGTTTAGTGTTCCAAATGTCTTACTAAAGTCCTATTATTATAAAAAGAGCATTTTAGAAAATAGATTTTGGTTGCGGTCAACATCAATAACATTTTCTATTTTGTTAGTTTTGTTATCACTGTTCCTTAATATTCGTTTGAGCTATACGCTTATGTGCTACTAATTACGCTATTGTGTTAGGGATTAGGGAGGTTTAATTAGTATATAGTGTACCCGCATTATGAACATATTGAGTTTTTATAGCTTAGGAAATTTTAGATTCCTCTCCCATTTCCCAGCAGTAAATTTTCAAATTCCAAAGTTTCTACCCTATATGGTTATGTGGGATGGTCTTTTTTTTTATCAAATTGGCAAATTTAAATATTCTTTCATGCATAAAAGTAAATTTTCTTTGGAAAGATGGCAATTTACTCTCATTTACAAACCCCTCTGTCCCCCTCACCCTCCTTAGCTTCCACAATTCTAATTTGAAATTTTAAGACTTATTTGGTTATTTTATATGATATTTTCCATGGCTACCAAATGTCAACCTAAACACATCGTAAGGAATGTTATATTTTGGTTGTATACATTCTAAGCGCTACCATTTCCTGGGCTTCAATTTTGAAATTCCACTTGTTCAAGAATGTAGGAAACTCGAGAAAGTGCCAATGTTTTTGCAGTTTTTATCAAATCTTTTTGGCCAAATCAAATAAATATCGCTCCAGTAGAAAGATATAGATTAATTTTCTTCACTTGGTGATATAAACAGTTGTTTTAATATTGTCATGAGCATAGCGGCATTAGATAAGCTTTTTTTTAATGGATTAACGTGAACAATGTATCACTGTCTAGCGTCTCAAACCTGTTTTATTATTAAATCACATGGCAACATTTCTAGCTTTTATCTATACAAAAATTGTACTTATATAGCTTTGTAAATATTTTGAGGGGACCTTCACTCCCTATTTTCCGAGCTTTCATTTTGAAATGTAATAATTCAGGTCTTGATAATGTTTGAGCCGGTCTTTAAACCCAACTGACTTATGCCAATCATCTAACACTTGTAGAAGTAGTTTAGTCTTTTAGTTTTTTAGCCTCCCCTTCCTCATTTCTATAACTCCCACTTCAAAATCTCAAATTTAAGACTTATTTGATTATCTGAAGTCGTTCCTCTACCAGCATGAAAAATTTAGACTTTCTACCATACTTATTTTTATATAAACTCACTTTTTTTTATGAACTCCTATTCTAAACTTTAAAAAATTTGGACTATTATAGTTATTTGGAATAGTATCTCGGCCTATATGCAGAATTTTAGTTTTATACCACACTGAAAAGAGGTTTTTAATAGTTTTGTAAGTTTTAACCACTCAACCCACTTTTACAACCCACTTTGAGAAATTTTAAATTATAACATTCATTTGGATATCTGGAGTTTTATTTCTACCTGTCTTTCAAATTTTAATTTCTAACCTCATCTCAAAAGTTATTTTTAGCTGTAGCTTCCCCCTTCCCCATTTTCCATAGCTAAAATTGAAAATGTTCACATTTTTTTGTTTACTTAGAGTGGTCCGTATACCTACGAATTTAAGATTTCTACCACACAAAGAAGTAGTTGAATATATTAGTTTTTGTAAATGTTGAGCCTTCCCCCTTCCCCTACCACTTCTTAAACTCCCACTTATAAATTTCAATTATTAACATTTATTTGGTTATTTTGAAAATTCATTCTAAGTTGTTTTTATTTGTATAACCTCTTACCCCCCCTCCCCCCTATTTCCCAGGGTCCCATTTAAAATTAAAAATGTAGTAATTTTACATGTGCCTTTGATTCAATTTTCTGCCACACTGGTAATTAGTTGTTTCTATTAGTTTTGTAAATATTAAAGCTCATTTTTATAACTATCATTTAGAAATTCCCATTTTTAAGACTTATTTGGTTATTTGGAGCTGTCCTCCTAAACGCTATCAAATTTAAGTATTCTAGCACACATAAAAGGTTTTTATTCTGTTTATATCCCCTTCCATATGTCCCAGGGTCGCACTTATTAAACAAAACTGTTCATACTTTTATAATTATTTGGAGTGGTCCCATTTGTTGTCTGCACAATTTCAATCTTCTATCACCTTGTAAAGTATTTATTTATATTAGTTTTGGTAGTCTTGAATACACATTTTTACCAACGCACCTCGGGAACCATCGTGTGGTTGCCGTACATAAATTAATTTCATATTAGTATTCTGCGACCCGATCACCCCCCATAAATCAAATTTCATCTTGATTGGAGGACATAGAATTAACTGCCCCCTTTTTCCCCTTTACACTCCTTTAGGCAATTAAATTTGAAAAACCTAAAAATTTCTCATCCATTTCTATACAGAAACATTCATTTTAAATTTCAAGGCTCTATGTCCACTAGCTCATAATATGCCGTCAGTGAATTTTGAAAACTTATGAACCCTCCCCTTTTTATCTCTTACAGGTTGATGAATTTCACAAAATACGGTCTTATCTCTGGTCTATAGCCAATAAGGAACCTTTACTACAAATTTCAAATGTCCATGTTTGAAACCATTAAGCTCTTCCAACAAAACCACAAACTCCCCCACTAATTTATTGTCTCTACGGGCATAATTGGCCCTGTAGTTTGGAATTGAAAGCAATAATGTCTCATCCCAGTATATCCAGACTCATGTTAATATTATTAAATCAATAATTAGTTTAATATAAGAGAGAAAATATAAAAAATCCTCATATTTGTGCTTTATACTTCTAATATTTAGATATAGTATTTTTAAATAGCAGTTGAAAGGAACTATTTAGCCAAAATTAACTTTAAATAAATGTTTTAAATGGATGATTCTTCTATGCTATAAGTTTTGCTATCCACTAAGTGAGAAATAATGTTTTAATAAAGATGAAACTACAAACTAGTTTATAAGTTGTATAATATTAACTAGTTTCCATGTTATTAGGGCTAATAGCTAGGCCTACCTCAATAAATAAATGTTATGGTGCACCAAACAGACTTTCTCTCTACTTTGTCTAAAAATGGAAACATTTACTTAAAACTCGTAATATTTGTGAAACCAGATAATATACATTTTTACAGAAACATGAAGGAAAAAATGACCATCACATTCCACCAAGAGGCATAAATGAAAGAAACATATTGTTCATTATTCATATTTTACAGATTTTACATATTTTCATCAAAAAGCATAATAATAAACTCCTGTTTTCCAAGACCTCAATTTAAAAAAATATTTGCAAATAGATCGGAAGCTAGGAACCTTTCAAGAACACGTAAAGATCTTTTGGGCGGGGGGTGATCAGTAATTTCTTACGTTTTCGCTAACTAAGTATTTTATCTTGTTTATGGTTAGACAAAATCTATTTAAAAAACAACTTTCACAGACGCTCAGTCAAAAAGATTGCATCTAGCGATGTCAGATGGTGCTGAATCATTGCCTATAGACTCACACAATGTCATTTATGTATGTTGTGTTGAACCTAGTTTTACTGCGATAAGTATTCTATAATTTCACATCACCAATCTTTTTGTCTAAAATAATATAATTTACCAAATCGTAAGAAAATTACGTAAGATCGGTGAGGGGAGAGGAGGGAACGAGAAATCTTACGATCCCTTAAGTAGGGAAATTTGTGGAGTAAGAGGAGTCAAAATAAGAAAAAAAATCCTTACATAATTTAACATCAGCCCCCTATTGGTTATATAAAAATATATTTCAAGTAAAGGTTTTTTTTAATTTTAATTTGGTTCCAACTTAACAATATAGAGTTATTTCGTGTCTCAAATACTTGCAAATATATGATTAAAATTATCAATATATGCTTATTTAAATTACCCTTAAAATTATGTTCATAGGATGATTAGAACGGCCATTTGTTTATAACGATAAACAATGCCCAGATACGAAATTTAATAAAAATTGTTACAGTAGATTTTGAGATAGCTTGTTTTTGCTTTTTTTTTTACCTTTAGTAATCTACCCTCAATTATAGGGTAAGATATTTAACTCCAAAAACTCCTCGAGGGAACCTTATAAAACCATAAATACTAAGTTTTAGCCTGATCAGTAAAATGGTGTCGACTCTAGGCCTAGATGTAGACACACAGGCTGACGGCATCGCAAAAAACACCTTTTCGGTTTCGGGAGGTTGACAATTATCAAAATTTGGACTTTTTTTTATGAGTAAAGTACTTTTCTTTTCAAGGTGTCGAGAGAAAGTAAAAAGTGTCTATTTACGTAAAGATGAGCACAAATCATTTTCTTATACGCTTCAATGGTGCAAACACATTTCTACACATTCTTAAAACTACTTTCAACTAAAGGCTCAATGGCACTATGGAGTAAAATAATCACAATTTAAGAAGGGAAAAGTAGTAAATATTACATTGGCCACTTATGTAAATCTTTGAGTCCATACAGTCATAATGTTCCATTAATTGAATATTGTATTTATTTTTAACTTATCAACTATAGTTAGTTATACAGTCTTATGAAATGTTAGCTAGATATTGGTACATATTTGAGCTTTTACACACTTTAACAACTAAAGTGTAACTTTATTGAAACATACCTCCTATCCAAGCCTACTATTTAAAAACCAAAGATGTTAACCTAAAGCTTAAGCCAAACAGCTGGTTTTGTTTGTAAAACAATCACAACTATTCAACATTAAAACTACTTATAAATTCTTACATTATTTCAATGTTTCAAAATGGAACACGCTACAAATATTAATTTTGAAACAAGAGTCTAGATTCATAGAAATATGTCAAAACACAATTAATTTATTACATTTAATTGGGATCAAAAACAGCTTAAAGTCACAAGTACTCAACTCTCCAAAGTTCACTCAATGTGATGAGATTATTGGTGTAATATGTTCCATATTTTCTGCGTCTGTTTCCCTAAACATTAAATATTCTCCTTTGCAGTCCACAACACGTGATTGTGGATTCTAACTTTAAGGAGGTGGCTTTGTACAAAATAGCTTGCCAATGAGGGTATATTATCCTTATTTTCTTCAATGGCTTTCCTATGTACAAAACATTTGTGTAGCACATAAGGAGATTGCTCAATAAATGTTTCTAGGAAATGTGTGTGAACATATTTGTAGGGGATTTGAGATTCTCTAAGTTATTATACCCTTTATTGAGATATGCCCTATGAAAAATTAGATAAGTCATGTCTTAATATTGGCATCACACTTTGTTAATGTTTTCATGCACAGTTTACAGTGAAATTTCCATTCTATCTTGTATGCAAGATAGCCAGCAACATATTTAAAAGATCGAACAGTAAAACAAATAATTATCTAATCTTAATTTGTGATTATAAAATAATGTTAAAAGTATATGTGTATTTTCATACTCGTTAGTTCCTATTTATAAACCATTCATTTAATAACAAAATATGTTGGATAGTAAATAGGAAAGTATTTTGAGATACCTATCTATTCTGTATCTCATGTATCAAGATAATATCTATGTAGCTAACAATCGGCTTACCCTGAAAGGTGACCAATACTTTAATGTACTAGAATAGCCTACATCCGTATTTTATAAGTCACGATGTTACATCATAGTTTATGATAATAAAAGGAAGTGTTTGTC
Source organism: Timema cristinae (assembly GCA_039000515.1). NCBI lineage: Eukaryota > Metazoa > Arthropoda > Insecta > Phasmatodea > Timematidae > Timema > Timema cristinae. Next base: position 1,389,992 of record JBCFYV010000024.1, read on the forward strand.
TGTGTGTTTGTTTGTGTACGATGATAGCCAAATCTACAGCACGCAGAGATCTGACCTTTATAACACAGGTGGACGGAAGGATTGCACCTTGAAGCAGGATTTTTAGATTTTCAGTTACCTTTTAAAATATATTTTAAACAAATTTTTGAAGAAAATATTTTCTGTTTTAGAATTACGTTTCAAAGATACGGATACCATGGGGGGGAGGGATGTCTATATAATTCTTATGCCACAAGGGGTCACGGACAATGCCGTGCAGGATTGCTAGTAATTCATAAAAGAAAGCTTGCTAACTTTTAAGATAAGTACTCACACAAAATACAATAATTTAACTTTAGTGTTTACTACGCAATTTTAAATAACAGAGACCCTTAAAACTATTTAAAACCATCCCAATATTTTTGTTTTAACTTTAATTACTTAAGTGTGGGAATTTTGATTCACACCGGGAAAATATCAGTTTTTAAATTAATTCAAGCATACGTTAAATGATTTTAAATGCATAGCATCAAATATTTATTATAGACCTTCATTGGTGGCCACACGGTATGGTATCTAGCCTTCCTCTATCAAATAGTCATGTTTTGATAGGTTCACAATTTGTGGTGTGGTTTTGTTTGGTTCTATATGAGATATCACACATTTAAAATACACTTTATAATTAAAATTTAAACTATTTAACTGGTCAGAACTTTCATCCTCATTTTGATTAAAACAATATTAGAAAATATCTAACCACTTCTTATATAAATTGGTATTTCTAAACGTCTGCAATTCTCCTCAGTGCTCCTTAATAAATAATTGCAGTTGGCCAGTCCCTTAGTTAAAATAAAAAAAAAGGTTCATCATGTTTCTTTGTAATGTGCAGTCAAAGTAAATTTATTTGTGTGGCAGGATTAGGGTAATTATGACGAGGGGGTAGGGGTTAGAGAAAAATATCAGCAAAGAGAGAGGATGAGAAAACTATATCTAAATCATATGCAAAGTATATCATCACGCATATCAGCCAACCAGGATACAGGCCGGTCAAATCCTCTTTATCTACCGCTGTTGTTGAATGCCATCAGTATTGAGAGATTGCAAGCAACTGGAGTGAGATTGTGATTGTAATAATATCAGTGTTGAGACTGACCATGCAACGACTCAACAGGAACAGTACTCTGGTGTAGAAAGCTGATGAGATATGAGCATAGTCCACTCCTACACCCAAGAGGCTGCTGGCAAGCTCATAGTCTCGCTCAGTCGCATGGATTTGCTGGAAACAAACAATATCATACCATGGCATGTAGTTTGGAGACTTGTACTGTCAAATGTCATTACAATACACATTTATACATTTGGTAGTAAGTATCGCTGCTTTCTAGTGGCAGAAACATGAACTTCTTCAATCAGTTTCTTTGGTTCAATTAGTAAAAACTATTACAGTTAACAGTTCAAGTTTACAATACAATATTTTACAATTTACAATTTTAATATCAATGTTACAATGTAATTTATAAATATAACAATCAAAATATCTGACCTCCTTAAGCGGAGCTCTAGGTGGAGATCTTACCAATTTAATTTAGCAATTTTATTTCATGCCAGACGGTAATAGCACATTGAAATAGATACAATACAAGTCTGTTGTGTATGTGAGGACATTTTATTATAATAGAGTATAATAGAGGCTAATAAGGAAACAGTCAATGTACATTTATTATATAATTTTAAAAAACAAAGTGGATTTTGATATACATTGAGTCAATTGATTTATTTTGATATTTTGTTCTTGAAAATATATTATTTATCATCTGTTATTAATGTTATTTATAGTAAGTATAAATAATATTAATTGGAGACTAGTGAGTCACATGAAGCTATTGATTAAATTAAAAAAGATTTAGTTTATTTTTAAAAAGTGTGTGTTTTTAATGTTTTTGAGTGGTTTTGGGAGGTCGTACTGTCCATACTATGTTCTAATTGAGTTTAGGTATAAATCACCAGCATGTCTAGTGTGGTAACTGTGCTGTGTTGTGTTTTAATTGTACTAATGATGAGATACTGAGTTGATGTTATTTATAGCCTTGTTTTGTACAACTTTGAATGGCTGGAGAATACTGGCAGCCTCAGAGCTAAGGTACTGAAAGAGCCTGTTTATTAGAGAATGATAAATAATGAGTTTAATTTTTTGGGACACTCCCTAGAGCTGGCAGCGTTTTCTTTAAAACAGACTATGTGTGTTTGTTGATTTATAAACCAAATATTCGACACACTTAGCTTCGTGTAAAGGTTTACCGGCTTCAGTAATGTGTAATAATGTAGATATATTTGTCAGCATTCATTGTCAATTGATATGGTCTTAGATAGTCATAAATAAATCTTTATTAGATTTTACTGTTACATTTTATTAGTAAATAATTTTAATATCTGACTAGATAGATTTTTTGTTGTTGTTGTCATAGATTAAATTGAGTATAGGGCCAACCTTACAATCAAACTTGTAGTAAGAGAGAAAGTTTGTAATATTTTAATAATTATCAACCAGTGGATTCTTGGTAGAACAGCTATCCATCAGTTCCCTGTTTAATCTCACATCATAAATGTTTATAATCCAGCTAGTCAATTTTTGAGTATAATGATGTGAAAGTGTTTGTAAGATAGAACCCCAATCCATCAGGCTGCTCCTAAGGGAAATAAAGCTCTATCTTAAGACAATAACTTTGTCAACTAATTATGTGGTCTAATGAACTCTATACATCTTCATTACAACTATTGTAACTGACAAGAGAAAAAATGGCGCCAAACGCATGTGATGTTTAGAAATCCCGGATTATTTAACAAGTGGTTTGATGTTTTTAAATATAGTTTTCAACAAAATGTCAGCGAAAATTATATGAAGGTTTTTCCGACTGGTTAGAAAGTTTGAATTTTAAGTTAAGAGTTTTAAAAAAAGACGCTTTACATGGAAATGTGTACTTCTAATATTAAAGCAAAAAGTTTGAAATCTCTATCTAGCCTTCCTCTATAATATAAAGCCATGTTTTAATAAGGTCACAGTTTGTAGAGTTGTTTTATATGGTCATATATTATCACATTTAAAAAAAACACTTTAGAGAATTAAAATTTAAACTTTTTAACTGGTCAGAACTTTTGCCTTCATTTTGGTGAAAACCATATTAAAAAATATTTATCCATTTCTTCAATAGATTGGTATTTCTAAACGTCTGCGATTCTCCTTACTTCCTTTAACAATTATATCTGCAGCCGGCAGCCAGTCCCTTGAATTGTGTGGCAGGGTTGCGGTACTTAGGGACAAGAAGAGGGGTCAGTGCATCTGAAACTTGCTCTGTGATTCTAGAAGCTCATAGTTTGTATCTGCCCTCTAGTAAATTTGAGTTTAAAGTGAGTTATTTAAAAATGTCCACTTGATTGTGCTAACCGCACCTAGCACCGGTTGTGTCCTAGAGCTACATCAACATCAACATCAACATCTTGTGTAGCTCAGTGAGAAATGTTAAATGTTATGAATGTTGGTGGTGTGGAGATATAAATAAAATGACCCTATCTTTAATCCTGTAAGCAAATGTACACAGTAAAGATTGGAGCAGCTTTTTTTAGTGTATTTATGCGCATTATTATAATCATCATGTATAGTGAATACCTACTAAATTATTAATTATTAGCTTCTGACACATGATATGTTATTCAACTCTCATTTATGACAGCAAAGACAAGTTTTATATCCTAACAAACTTTTAAAAATGTAAGTAGCTATCACAACAATTATTTTTTATGTTTTTTATGGTTCAAGGCGTAAATAATGTATAGAGCCCATTTCAAGATTGTAATGGACACAAATATGTGCCGGTTTGATTCAACAGTTCTTATTCAGAGTGAACAAGCAACATTACTCACCGCAAGCTGAAATATCAGACGACAGTGCCAGTACACGCTGTGCTGGGACAGCTCAATAGCCTTGCGCAGGATTGGTTTCGACAGGTTCGACTGAGATTGCTGCTCGTAAAGTTCTGCCAACACGCTGGCCGCTTCAAACTTTACATCATCAAATGCATTTATCATCTGAGACAACAGCCACTGCAAAACAAACAATGTTACTAACCAGCCTTCTACCTTTGTTAACCTGAATTAATTTCACTTTCCTTTTCTAGTCAATTAGTGATAACATTGAGAGAACAAATTTTAAGGCGGATAAATATCGGTGATGATACAATTATTCAGCTCAGGTATTCAGGTCAGCTTTACAGATGATCATTCTACTTTAGTCTGTTCCCAATCATTTATATTGGGTTTAAGTTAAAAACATTTTTAAGTAATTGATAACTGGTGCATTGTATCACCCATGTTGTCAATTGTAAGCTGCATTCTTGATGATGCTGTTGTTGGTGTAATTATATATTGTTTGATGGAAACAAGCCAATGTCTTTCGAGCACAATATTAATAATAACCATTCGATATGTCAATATTAATATTAGTGATGTTATGGATGGACAATAATGAACCTGAGCTTGTAGGCAAAATAAAAGGGTGAAGTAAATTTTATCTGCCCTATTCTTGGCCATTCCTTTATTAAAATATCCAAAATATTGATATTAGCTCATCGATTTGAAACAAAAATATTAAATTGAATAAGAAAAAGTTTTGCTTGCAACCATTTAATAGTTTTAGTTATAATGACACTTATCCAACCCAGCCCAACCTAACCTTCCATTATTATGACCATTTCCCAACCTAACCTTCCATTATTATGACCTTTCCCAACCTAGCCCAACCTAACCTTTCATTATTATGACCATTTCCCAACCTAGCCCAACCTAACCTTTCTTATTATGACCATTTCCCAACCTAACCTCTCATTATTATGACCCTTTCCCAACCTAACCCTTCATTATTATGACCCTTTCCCAACCTAGCCCAACCTAACCTTTCTTTATTATGACCATTTCCCAACCTAACCTTTCATTATTATGACCATTTCCCAACCTAGCCAAACCTAACCTTTCATTATTATGACCATTTCCCAACCTAACCTCTCATTATTATGACCCTTTCCCAACCTAACCTTCCATTACTATGACCATTTCCCAACCCAACCTCTCATTATTATGACCCTTTCCCAACCTAGCCCAACCTAACCTTTCATTATTATGACCCTTTCCCTAAACCAGCTTAACCTAATCATTCATTTGTTAATAAATTACATTTTTGACAAAAAATAAAATAAACTACTCAATGTAATAATTAAATGTGGATGTATAGATAGTATAGATAGTATGGATATTTTTGTGCGTACCACGCAAAGTACCATGGGATGACATCATTCATTTAGTGCACACGATCACAGGAAAGTTATTGTCAATATTTACATTTCAACAGTGATTTGGGCAATGTGTTGTCGAGTTCTATTTAAATATTGTATTTAATAAATGTATAAAAGCTGTATTTATATTGGTGTACCATAATTCATATAAAGTGAATAAATATCCACACATTGTACCATGACAGTCAAAAATAGCCTAATGTAGAACCAATACTTAGGATATAGCCTAATTCACATTTCTCTGAGTTGCTTAACACTCCCTTGTATATTATAGTCCATGAAACATCTCAAACTCCAGATAAAATTGATTAAAAGTTTAATTGTTTGAGACATAAAATGGTAGGTATGTTAGATTGTGAGCACTAGTTTATAATAATGCATAACATTAGTGTTTATATTAAGCTTAGGTCTATTTATTCTTTGGCATTAACAACTGAAGAGCTTATTTAGCACAATTACAAAAGTACATGACATATCTCTAATTGAATTAGTTCTATCCAGTCCACCTCATTACATCCTAAATCCCCCACTCCAACATAGCTTCAGCCCTTTTTCAACCAAATATATTCTCGAGTATGAGACTACGTTTCACACACGTGGGGAATCGGTTAACTTCTTGTTTTGTATAGGCCTGGTCTGAGTTTTAAATTCCTTGACAACACCTGAGATGTCAACAACTTGCTGACCGTTTTTAATAACAAGCATTGTATTCTTTTCAGGATTTATAATCTATTATCGTTGGTACTAATTAAAATTGTTCCTAAATATTTAAACTCATTAACCCTGTCAAACAATATGTTGTTTGCTGTAATATCAAAATTATTGGCCCATATCTGTGTGATCATATCTTCACTTCTAAACCTATTTCCTTACCAGCTCCTGGGCAAAAACATGGGAACTTAGACAACTGGAATTTTAAAATATGATTTTTTTTTTAATTAATTAAAAACCGAGTCTGGGAAAATTAAATGAGTTTTTTGTTTGAAGCAAAGAAAATCTTTGTGTGGTTACTCTAGGCGACTGTGCAAGTTTTCACGGATGTTCATGCTCCGTTTGATGCCAGGAAAGTTTGTCATGTCAGAACTGTCATTCCAGGCTTACTAGGTTTCACCACACGACTCATGTTAGGACTGTCATTCCCAACTATGTGAACCATACAGTTTGTACCTGCGGGAATTTGTCCATAATGGAGCGTTGCAGATATTTAACAAAAACCACGTCATATACTGTTTTCCTAAATCAACCTTTTCCTTTTTAAACACTTCCCACAAAATCGGAAGCGATTCGTACAAATCGATAAAGTCTGTCATGAATTCAACCAAGTTTAATTCAGAATTGTAAGTCATGATAAAACGAATAACAACCTCCAGCACACAAAGCAGAGATAAATGCTAGAAGTATGGGCTCAGTAGGTCCACTACACATGCATCAGTCTCCAGGCTTGATGTTATTCATACACAATCAGTTTGGGCCTGTCTGCCTTATCATTCGAAGCATGACAGTAAATATCAAACATGTCTGATCCTTCATTCCTGGCATGAATGCCCCACTCGAGATCAGTTTTGGAATTAACAGTCCAAATGACGAGCCCAGCATCAAGCTGGGCATGACCGCGTGTGGTCACCCTAAGCATTCCTACTGTGATATTACTAAATAAGTCTAAGATCAGCTGTTAGAGCCTCTTTGGCAGCCTATAGGCTATTAAGTCTTGTTTAGGCTGTTTCAAAGTTCATACTATGCAAGTTAAATTGTATATAATAATTCCTAAACCAAGAAACTTACTGCTTGTTCTAAATGATTTCTAGCCAAATCAATGTTTTTAGTGTGGGTCAACAAAATATTACCCAACTGAAGATGAGTTCGAGCTTCTACTCTGGGTGGTGGCTTGAAATTAAATACGGCTTGTAAACATTGAATACACAGCTTGATATTAGGTGGGCTTGATGTTCGAAAATTTTCCGCTAAACCCAACAACGAAAGATACCAAGCGTCAGGTTGAGTTGACGCCATAATTAGTATTTGTTTACAAAGTTACAATTAATTAGAGATGGACGATAAATCACTGACTGTGATTTTTTCACCGATACCATTTGAACGCCTATACTCCCAGTGACTCGATCTCAAAAGTATCGGTGATTGAGATATCAGTGATCGGAAATACTCCATACTCGCATCAGATGGCAACAGTTTCTCGAGCCACGGAGCTAGTATTGCTTCCTCATTATAGTGATGGGTCACTCGTGAGCGAGTCATCCAAATTGAACGACTCTTGAACGAGAGCTGTGAACGAACGACTCTCGCTTCGCGAGCGATTCATTCACGCCGCCATTACTCACGACTTTTTCGCTCTCGTTCATCCACTCTAGAAAGAGTCAGAAGTGTTTGTCATTCACGACTCTCCTGTCGTTCTTCGTTCCCTACTAAGAAAAAATCAACTATAATGTTTACTATCGTTACTAGATAGCAGTACTGCCTACAATATTAAACTAACTATTTTTCTTAACATTTCATAGACATAATTATGTTAATTGGACACTAAAGCTTATATTCTAAGGTTACTTATTATAAGTAATATGAGTAAGTAATAGAATAAAAGAATTAAACACAATAGGATTCGGATAAATTACACATAAAACTTAATTCTTTCATAAGTTGAAAGGAAAGGGACAGATTTGCACGCTCGAACGGGAATTGTGAGAACTAGTTAGCGCTCGCTCATCAAGTTTAGGATTGTGAAGGGATTGGGAGCGAGTGAGCCATGTGGTGAACGATATGACTCTTATGAACGACTCTTTTGGAGTGCCCTTATCTATGGTTCGACCCATCACTATTCCTCAAGACACTCGAGTAAATACTCGAGTCGCTTCGCGGCCCTTGTTATTCTTTTATTTTTTATTTTCTACCAGATAATTGAGAATCGACCTTATTGACTGGCATGTTTTACGTGCTATTTCTATTTAAAACACTTGATTTTGTAGAGCTTATTTTTCAAAAACAGTATCAGATTGCTACGTAAAAATGACTTTAATGGTTTAAATGTTTCATTCTAATGCGTTCTCAATACAAAATATTTGTTGTTAATAACAACATCGAAAAGCTTGCTTACTAAGCAAATCACATTTCGTATTATTTTTAAAAGCTACAAAAAAAATCATTTATTCTTTTTTTTCGGTGATCTTATCCCCAAAATCGCTAATAATAAATTAATATAATATAATTAACAAAATAGAAAATATATAAATAAACCATAATATTTACCAATCGCCATTATGTTATGTTCATTTTTAATGTCAAATAAATTTTAACTGTAGTAAAACAAATTACTAAATAAATTACACAATTACAAGAGTTTCTCATTGTACGTCAAACAAGTTTTAATATTGGTATTCAAGTTTAACATAATATTTGTTGGACCACTAATTTTGCCCAAATTACATAACATTTCACTATAAAATATTAATAACATGTTTTCTTTCTTTTCTTATCAACTGTATGAAACATCTTAAAAAGCCTACTTTTGTATTGACTGTACATTAGTCAGGCAACATGAAACCTTGAAAGATTAGGTAGCTGTATGTCGATTGTCAATGTCAGTGCCGACAAGAAGAGTTTATGTTAGGCCTTTAAGTATCGAATTCCATTGCAAGCCACCAAACACCCGAGTAATTGGTTTCCTTCCAACCGATTGTCATGGGACTATTCGAGTAAATACTAAATATCCAATTCTCAATACTCATAAATACTCCATACTCCATACTAGATACTCGATACTCGGACAGCAGCTAAATACTAGCCTTCACCGTGGTTGGAAAGTGAAAAAATATCGGTCCATCAAAAGACTGTGAATACAGGTCACAGTGAAAAGTCACTGTTATAAATCACCGATATTTTAAAATCACAGTCACTGTATTCACTGATATCGTAAAATCACGGCTTCGCCCATCTCTACAATTAATATAACGTGCAGGGAGCGCTAGCATAAAAAAAAAAAACTATTTAGTGACATAAAGCTTGCCACTAATGATGGGTCGCTCTTGAACGAGTCATTAAAATTGACGACTCTTGAAAGAGAGCTGTGAACGAAAGACTATCGCTTCGCGAGCGCGTATCTCACACCGCCATTACACACACATCACGCGTCTGATATATTGACCAACAGGCCACCAGTATATTATTTGTACAAAATAAACGTATGCACGTCAGTTGTAAGAACTTAAATCAATTAAATCAAATAGGCCTATTACTCTAAATATCAGGCCCTACCGCAAGGATGCACCAGGCACCGATCCTCTTTTTCCCCTGATCTATACTTGGTTTCCACTTTGTGACACTTTACGGGAGACATCGTGCAATTTATCTTTACATTCCTTATTTTCACTAATACTCTATATCATTATCTCTGCCTACTCGCTTTGCATTTTCGTTCTATGTTCGGTTTAATTTAGCATCGCTTCCGCACTATTTCCAAATGCCCTTCTTCGATGAGCTTAGAGAGTGGTCGTCATTCACGACTATTTTTTCGATTTAGTTCTGACTTTTGGATAGTCAGGAGTGTTTGTCATTTGTCTCTTCGGTCGTATTTTGTATTCGTCTCACGGCCATCTTCAATGGCAGCATTACATGTATTAGCCTCGCAGATAGAAAGTTCGATGCTAGCGGAGCAAGAATATTTAATTTATATCCCTCCACCCACTATGGATAGTAATTCCAATACAAATTACAGTTCTAAGAGACCAAAAAATTACAGTTATAGTAAACCCTCCCAAATACAAGTTTCTAAACCCCAAGTGATTCAAACTCAAAATTTAACTAATTTAAATCAAAAGAAAAATATGTAATCAATTAAATGTTTTAATTGTGGACAAATGGGTCACTACAAAAGTCAGTGTAGGTCAGAAAAATCTAGTAGTGCACCAGCAAAGGCATGGCTTAGCTGGAAACCGAAAAACCATTCCATGTACCTTGGATCCGATAATTAAAATGAATATTAATGGTGTTTCATGTTGTGCACTTATTGACACTGGAGCAAGTTGTTCCTTCATAAATTCAAAAATTAGCTAATTTACATCCTTCAGATGATAAACATTTTGTAACTAAATATTTTGCCATTGCTAATGGAACCGCACTCGAAATAAATAAACATATTTATTGTAAATTAAAGTTAAAATATTTACCTGGAAACATTATTTATCTGTTGTTGATAATTTGCCAATGATGTGATATTAAGCATAGATTTCCTGTCTAGGACAGATACACAGATTTACTTGAATAATAATAGTATGTATTTTAAATTTAACCCCAGTATTAAAATTAAATTAGAGAAAGTGGAAAACAAACATAGAACATGTTGTTCAGTAATCCACCCAGTGAACTTAGTGCGACTTTACACAGTTTCCCAGATACTATATCCACTCAGTGAACTTAGTGCGACTTTACACAGTTTCCCAGATACTATATCCACCCAGTGAACTTAGTGCGACTTTACACAGTTTCCCAGATACTATATCCACCCAGTGAACTTAGTGCGACTTTACAAAGTTTCTCAGATACTATATCCACTAAGTGGGGGAATGTGATGTATTTCCTTATAAAATTTCTTTATCTAATTATAAACCTGTCAGATCTCCACCCTATTCTTGTTCACCGCCTAAATTAAAGGTTTTTTGAGAACTAGTCCAGGATCTACTCGATACCATCCCGTTCTGCATATGTTAGCCCTGCATTTATAATCTCTAAGAAAGATGGCGGACATAGACTGATAGTCGACTATAGGAAAATGAATAAACTGATTGTTTTTGACCCCTACCCGATGCCTACTGTTAAAAGTGCTTTTCAACATTTAGTGGGAGGGGGGGGGGGGAGGTCTATAGTTTAATAGACCTGAATGCTAGTTTTCTTCAGTGTGGACTTACTGAAGATTCTAAGCAATATACCGCTTTTGTAACACCTTGGGGTTGTTATGAGTATAACAGGGTCCCCCTTGGAATTACTTGTGGAGGAGCAGCATTGAGTCGTTTTGAACTATATTTTAAATTCAAACTTGTGTTTAATTACTTAGACGACATCTATGAGTATAGTCAGTCCTTAGAAGAGCATAATGAACATGTCAGATTAGTTTTGCAGTGCCTTAAAGAGGCAGGTCTAACTGTGAACCCGGATAAAGTGACGTGGAGCACTGATTGTATTAAATATTTGGGGTATGTAATTTCTAAGGGAAATATTCTTGTAGACCTGGAGCGGATTAGTCCTATTGTCAATTTCTCAGCCCCAAGAATTTAAAACAAGTTCATCGTTTTGTGGGGATGTGTGCATATTATTCGAGGTTTATTCCTTCTTTTTCGGAGTTAGCAGCCCCGTTAAACCAGCTAAAAAAAGAAGGGTGTACAATGTGTCTGAGGAGATGAACAAAAAACTGCCTTTTCTAAACTTAAACGAAATTTGGTGTCCCCTAAAGTATTGAGAATGCCTAATTTTTCGCTTCCATTTGAACTTAAGGTAGATACTTCATCTTATGCCCTTGGAGCTGTCCTCTCTCAACGATATCCTGAAGGATTACTTCCGGTAGCTTTTGCGAGCAAATATTTAAATGAGGCTCAGAAGAGGTACAGTCCATATGAAAAAGAATTTATTGCTTGCGTATTTGGTATTGAGAAGTTTGCAGATTATCTGGAGCAACGCGAGTTCGTTTTGTATACAGATAATAGTGTTTTATCTTGGATGTTTAATCACCCGAAACAATTAGTCAAGATTGGCCGTTGGGTTTTAAGATTGTCTCAATTCAAATTTACTACTGTACGTGTCTCAGGGAAAGATAACGTAGTTGCCGATGTTTTATCACGTATCAATGAGGGCGTGTTTCCTATACTTGCCTTCTAATTTAAATGTAATTTGTACTGGGTAAGAACAACAAGGGTAGAAAGATTTTTGTTCCCTCTAAATTAAGCGATATGATCCTTAGATACTTTCATAATTCTACCTTTGGAGGCCACTTGGGAATTTTCAAAACGCATCGTAAGAATACTCAAGAGTTTTTTTGTCCCAATTTGTATAAGTATGTTAGACAGTGGATTAGGAAGTGTGGAGGGTGTTTAGGAGCCAAGCCCTCTAAGAACACTTGTTATGGGTTGCACGCTGCAGATGTCACTCATAACCCGTGGGATATTGTGTTTGTGGACATCGTGGGACCCATCACTCGTTATAACAATGGGAATACCTGTGTTCTTAATCTGATTGATGGGTTTTCTAAGTTTTTTGTTATCATCCCCCTAAGGAATATGGAAGGTTCGACCACCGTTAAAGCCTTGTCTGATAGTGTGTGGGCGATTTTTGGTGCTCCCAGAAAGATAGTAAGTGATAATGGACCCTGTTTTCGTTCTAGGGTTTTTCATGACATGTGTTTTGCGTGGGGAATAAAACATGTAGCTACTAGTCCGTATAACCCTGCACCTAACCAGGTAGAGAGATTTAATAGAAACCTAAATATTGAGTTGACTATTTATCATAGTAACTCTCAGCCTCGCTGGGACAAGGAGCTAAACTTACTATCTCTTGCTTTCAACTCAGCTATTCATGAGTCTACTGGAGCTACCCCCTCCTCTTTGTTACTTGGCAGGGAATCGAGTCATCCCTTGTTGGCAATTTGGGACGTTGACCCTCTAGTTGGGGATTGTGGGACCTCCACGTTTTATAAAAGGTGTAAACGTGCCTTTCATAACTTGCGGAGATCCCGGGCCAGAGTGGCCGCGGCTTACAACCGAGGTAGGTTGCCTGTAAATGTTTCTGTAAATGACACGGTAATGTGCCGCACCTCCCCATTGAGTTCAGCTGCCGACAGGATCTCTGCCAAGCTCACTCCCAGGTGGAGCGGTCCATGGAGAATTAGTTCATTTTTAACACCTGTATCCGTTCATCTTAAACTCGTGGAGGATGAGCAACAAAGTCGTCGAGCTCATGTAAGCCATTTAAAGAAGGTACCATAATGTTGTATATTTGTAAATATTAGATGTAAAAAGATATAATTAATAATGTTAACTATTATATTGTGTTGAAAAATGTCTACTAGATATAGTAGAAACAATTGTAGAAATACTAGTAGAGACTATAGTAGCAACAATATTAGAAAAGTAAGGAATAAGGAATTATCTTTAGGAGTAAATATGTAAAAATAAAAGTAAATGTTTGTGTATTTAATAAGAAGTAGGTACACATAGTCTTATGTAGATAGTGTACCTTTATTAAGACTGAAAGTAACATAAATGAGATTCAGTTGGAATCTAGATCTATTAATAATTTTCTCCTGAAAGGAAACATATCTTTGATCTATTGTTATAAAAATTGTTGCAGTAGCAAGATTCAGTTAGAATCTAGATCTATTAATAATTTTCTCTTGTTGAGAACCATCTTCGTATTATTGCCTGTTGGTACTTTTAGGATGTTAAGGAAGTAACTTTAATTTTATTTCCTAATCATGATCCTTGTTGGGGTTTTTTGTCTCAAAACTTTATTGTGAGTGAATCTGAGGTAATTGTGTATACTCTCGATCTGACTTTACTTCTTCTTCTCCCCTCTTTCCTTTCCGTCGGCTTCAACTCACTAGAAAGAAGGGTAATAGTTTTCTTCTGATGTCTGTCCAATGTCATGAGGGAAGAAGACAAGAAAGTTATGCAAGCCGGATGACTTAGATGTAGTTGCCGTGGCCTACTCTCAAGGGGCAAGAGAATACTGTAGATGTCTCCTCACCATAAGCTTTTGACCCTCATATGGAGAACCTCCTTTGAATGGTAGGAGACTTGTAGCGTGTCAATCATGTAAAGTTGACACATACACAAGTAGGCTACGTAAAAATACAAAGTTATAATAATTATATTGGCAGAATCCAAAGAAGAGAATTAGATTTGAAATATTTAATAATAATATCCTTCAAAACCTACTGTTAACGACTGGATGGACTCGGATATGATCCACGTGCTCTAAATAGAAAATACTACAAGTCATTTTAATAATACAAATCTGCTTAAAAATACTAAACTTACAATAGTGGAACCCAAAGAAGATAATTAAAGCTAATACATTCAGGAATATTATGCTTCAAAACTTACTCACCATGGCTGGATGGGATCGGATAACGCCAACATGCCTTTTAGAATAATATTGAACACGAATGGCGACAGAGTGTTTGCTAACACATCCACTTACTTCTCCTTCAGTTGTAGAAAAGAACTAAACCTATGTTAGGTTCGCTCCCACGACCCTCGAGCACCACTGTCATGGTGGCGTGTCTTCGAAACTCCCCTTTTCCACACCCCGCAAGCTCCTATCATCAGCTGTGTTATCACGTCTTTTCTCTATTTCTTTTTGTTCCGTTCTAGTCTGAAAAAAGGGTATAAAATAGGTACCCTCAGATTTACAAAAGATTAGTCTATTACATCACGTCACTCCAGGGAGTGGGTCAGTAAATACATGTACTATTGAATGCTCTGGCAGTACCAATAGGGAAAGGACCGGCCATAGTACTATTGTGTGTAGACACCTGTATGTTAGACATCTACCAATGTAATCAAATAACCTTTCTATTGCAATTCATTATACTATGTCTCTTAAAGAATTTTCTTTTGTCCCAATCAAGTAAGCTAGTTTACATTATAAATGTGTTAATAATACTATATGTATATAATTTCCAGTTAACGTTTGTTTATAATTATTACACTGTTTTTCTTTTAGAATCAACTGACCGTAGCCTGGCGTCAGTCCAACTGTTTTGTTATTGAACATTGCTCTTCAAGCCTACTGCAATTGATCTTGCCCGTGTTGCAACAAGACAGTATTAATCTGGAACTTCTATCTTATGTTCTTGTATATCTATTGTAATCAATCATACTTTTTATTTTTCTGTTATAATAAATCTATTTTTGTTATTCAAATCATTTTATCTATCTGCTATAAATAATTCCTTTGTATACCCGGTAGAAAAGTATGGTTCAAACTGCAATGAAGCCTATATATTTTATTATTATTATTATTATATTATTATTATTATTATTAAATATTTCAAATCTAATCCTTTTCTTTGGATTCTGCCAATATAATTATTATAACTTCGTATTTTTACGTAGCCTAATTGTGTAGATGTTAATTTTACATGATTGACATGCTACACGTCTTACTACGAAAGGAATCAACTATATATACTTACTATCGTTACTAGAATACAACACTGCCTACAATATGAAACTATTTTTCTTAACATCAATAGACATAATTCTGTGAATTAGACACTAAAGGCTATATGCTCCGGTTAGTTATTATTATTATTATTATTGTAAGTAATAAAGTTAAAGAATCAAACGCAATAAGCTTCGAATATATTACACATAAATCCTAATTCGTTCAGAAGTAGAAATGGAAGGGACAGCTTTGCACGCTCGGAACGGGAGTTGTGAGAACTATTTACTATTTAGCGGTCGCTCGTCAAGTTATGTAGAAGGGGTGAAGGGAACCAGCCATGTTGTGAACGATATGATTCATTTGAACGACTCTTTTGAGTTGTCACAGATCAAGTTAATACGAAAGATCTGTTAAGTCTATGTTATAACGTTTGTATGATAATTTCCGCATTTGTTCTGCTATTTAGACAAAGATGTCAGAACATTTGTTGTATTAAATAGCGGTCTCGGTGGCTCACTAGGCATTTTATTTGGGTAGCCCAACAACTACTATATTTATTTTGTACTATTAGTTGCTGTGCTATAAGTTGTTTTGCTAATCCATTTCATTTGAACATTTTTTTATTTTGAAATATCTTAAGGCCAAATGTAATTAAATAAATGTTTAACAATTCATAAATACTGGTTTTCTCCCAAATTTAATTTATTATTTACATTTGGTCAAAAAATAAGTTTTTTAATCAAATCTGTGCAAGTGATAATGGTTGGCACAACTAATATTTTTCTTTAACTATTTCTAGAAACTCTAAAACTAACATATCAAGTTTAAATGAATGTTTAAGGAAATATAACTAAAAAGCAAACTAAGTTTAGAATAATCTTTATTTATTTATCAATTAAAACTTATACATTTTTTCACAAAGAGCACAATAATGTTTTGCAAATACACACAAGTGTACATGTCTTGATAAAAAAAACAATTACAATCATTATCTGTTTATTTATTTGGCATGAACATAATATTAACACGCTGAAAAAAATCTTTGTGTTCAATTAATCAAATAATAAAACAACTTTTAGTTGAATTCATTTTAATTTGTAGTAAGGAGAAATATGTATTACAAGGAACGTTCCTTGTAATACTAATAAAACAACTGTTAACAAATTTGTTTTGTTTTATTAGCGATAAAATAGTGGTTTCCAAACAATTGGTCACGTGTTTTAGGGCTGGGGAGGTGGGGTTTGAAATGTATGTCGTGTTAACTTTTCTAAAGAGGTTACAATAGTTTTAGAGAAGGTGCAAACTTCAAAGATAAATATAAGCATTTACAATTATAAAACCTAATATACTGAAGTTAAAACAAGTAGACTAAGGTGCGCAGGCTTTATTGTATGCTCGTTTGGTTCGCCGGTGATGAGGTCGGAATTCAAATTCCAGCCTGTTAAGATAGCTGTAAATTTTCTTAGGCATTTTACCACTCCCCCTCTATGCAAATAATGATATATTTCCCCTAAATTATACCTACCCCAACAATGTAATTAAATGAGGAAAGCCTTAAGAGTAAAAGACAGTGAAAAAAAGCATTTAAAAAAAGTTAATTTGAACACTTGTATGATATCGAGGAGTCACAAGGACAAAACATGAGGTCAAACCTTGAAAAAATTTTGAAACCAATAAAAAAAAGTGCCCTTTAATCTTCAAGTACAAGTGAGTTGGATGTTAATTTTTGAAGATTGTTTGGGCTAAAGGTACAGTGAAAAAATTTGGAACAGATGACCTGACATAAAAGTTGTGATATACATCAGTTCACTTGTGTTATTGATTATATCTGAAGTTAGGTAGCACAGTATAAATGAAAATAATAATCTTCAAATAATAGTGTAGGGCAAGGGTTTTGGAACAAAATTTTGAATAGGTTTATCTTAGTTTGTATGTGCATAGGAAGTTTTAAGACTAGGTCTAAAAACTGTAAGTATTTTGGAAAAAACAAACTATAATTTTATACGAGAATACGAGTGAATATGACTGTTATAACAAATGCTAATTTTGTACAAACAGAGCTATGTAAATGAAGGTTTTAGTGTGAATAATTGATTTTCAAAAAGAAGTTAGCAATTATTGTTGATCAAATTGATATATGGTGGATTGAAGGCTTAAGCTTAGCTCAAGTTTTTAAAATAATTTGTGAATGTTTTTAAATAATTGATGAAAACAAGGCTAAAGGCTTAGGCTGAACTTATTATAATTTGCTACAAGACATTGTCAAGGTCGAAATGTAGTAAAAAAAATGGGAATGATAATTTGATTTAATTAACAACAAAATCCAAATCATTGTAAATGTTTATATCATATGATATTGACAACATTTTGCTTGATATCAATCCATAAATTAGATATTATATACCTGAATATATATTTATTTTTAATGGGTGTCATATTGGCAAAAATGTTGAGAAATATCTCAAAGCACTGCATATTTTGTTACCCTCTCCCGTGACTACATAACCTAGTGTTTGGCTCACTTTGATTAAATTATCATTAATGGATAGATATGTGTGGGAAATATTTGGTTACAAAGCCTTCCTGCACACTATTTTGATAAATTTCCGAAATTGACTCGCGTCAAAATGAGATGCGCAAATGTATGCATAAATAAACTTATCTCTATGGGCAATCAAGCGTGGATTTTGGGAGAAGTCTACCCATTTCAGATAGCTGGAAAAATTAACAAATATTCTAGTGTTTATGTTTTATTTCCACAAACTGTAAACAAACAAATAATTTCTTCTCAAGTACTGCCACTTCGGAACCAAATAATAGGCCTAATGTTAAATAGAACTATTATTTTTTTGCACCATGTCTTATTACCCGTTTGTGTTATATGCCATTAAATTATTGACTCATGAAAGAATGTAATGCATATAAATTCATTTGATATAACTCACATTGCAGTGAGTCATATTTTAAAACTTTAAATCTATACAATAGCTTAATAAAATTATCTTAGAAACATATTTATTTATAAAATGTTGTAGCTACTTTATTTATCTAATTATCTAAAAAAACAAAATTTGAAAAAATAAATGGAAAGATAAAGGTTGGTCTTTTCTAGTTCTAGGGCTCATGTTCAAATGAAAGAGACATAGTAAGTTAATCTTGAGAAAAATTGTCTTTTAAAACTTTGTTTTCATAAGTAGTACAGAGCTATTATTATTAAATACAGAGTTTTTTAGGACTCAGAAAACCAAAATAAATGAACTAAGATTAATCTTTTTTTTTATCATATTTTATTTTTTGTGACTTAAGTTAAGCCCCTACAAAAATAATGTGACTCATTTTGCATTTAGCAGTAAGTAAAATCAAATGTATTTGCCCATCACAGAAATACCATACCAATTAAGATAAATCTTCATACTTCAATTTGAAAAACACTAACAAAAATCTTATCAAAATAAAATGTATAGCTAGATATAGATGAACAACCCTGATTTATCAAACTTTTAGTGGCCACGAGCGTTGAACAGCTCAATAATTTCACAAGTCATCAATAAGAGGATATCAACAGTGATTTGAGCCTAAAGGAATATGTAGGGCCTAACAATAAACTATGACTACTTACCAGCCTAAAAATTAACAAATCCACCACTTTTGCTTTTGATATTTCATGTCTCACATTTCAAAGAATGACTATACATGTTTGGGGGATAGTACGCATTGATACAGGATTCTTAATTATTTTTTCAAATTTCCTTCGTGATTTTTTAAAAATATTTTTGACCATCCTGGCTATTCACACAGCAAAACAAATTTCCAATTAATAAAACGATTAATGTTATTGTTTTTACATGAGTCTATATGCATTAACTAAATTACAATATGATGTACCAACCCAACTAACAACGTATTATTTGGACGCTAGACAGAGAATGGAAGAAATCCAAGATTCAGAGCATTAGCAAACAACAGCCTAAAAAATAAGAAAAACTCCCCTAACTGACCAGAAAACATTTGCCCATAGGATATTGTGTTACACTTCAATTTTATGTCCATCCATATTAGCCTGCCAATGTGTTTAAAACAATCCTAATTATTGGTAATTAATACTGTAGACCTAAGTAGCCTATTATTTTACTATTTTTATTAAAAAACACTTTGAACATATTCTAATGAAACTATCTGAAGTAGACTATAGCACATTGCAATCAAAACTGGAATCTAGCTCAATGGCGTCAAAGAGATTTTAGGCACATGATAACAGCTATTTTGGAGTAGAGTATTTATAATGTTTATAACAAGAACTGTCTCAATTAAGATTGACCTAACCTTTAAAGTGTGAATAAATAAAAATTTCTATTAAACTATTGATCGTCTCAAGATAGTCTAATATGTTAGAATAGGACTGTGCATAAAAATATTGTATTCAGAGATTCCTTAGTGTTTGTTAGTATGTAGTATTTTGAAGCAAAATATTTAAGAATCTGGTAATTTAATGAAAAATATGTTGTTTATACCCAATAGATTATGTTTTGTTCATTTGGAATGGTTAATAAAAAAATGTTAACTGTTATAAAATTTTTATATTAAAATATTTTGGGTGTTAAATTGATACATTATTTTGATATTTAGGTTCTTCTTTAAACCAAGCAGATTTTCATTAACTGTATAGACTAATTTTACAATAAATTTGTTTCTTGTGTGTAAAGACTGTTAAAAATATTTAAAATATAAATAGAAAAAAAAAATCCAGTACACTACTGTACTGGTGGACTATTTAGTGAGCCAGGATTCACAAGGTAATCATGCTTAATTAATAACTGTATCATACTCGGCAGTTAAAAAATATAATAAACATAAATAAGATAACCTCAATTTGTCCCCTGTTGGAAATCGGAAAAATATCGAACCAGGATTTATCGTGGAAGATCCGTAGCATTCTGTCCCAGAGCAAGCGTGGACGACTGGTATTGTTTTTATATGAACGTAAATAAAACTACCAAGTGAGACAGAGAAACGTTAATTATAAATTACACTTTCAATTCAAGTCAAAATATAAATATTCAAATACAAAGAACAAAGCATATAAAGATACAATTGAAGTTTAACCTGGAGGTCTAGGGGTAAGGTGTCAGACTTCTATGCTGGCGGCCGGGGTTCGATCCTCGGTCCCGGCAAAGATTTATCTGATTACCAAACCCTTCCTTCACCTCTGACAAGACATCTTGTGAATGTGGGGAATGCCAGGCCACCACCGTGGTTCGGATTCCACGTTAAACTGTAGGTCCTTCATTTCATCTCACAATCACCCTACCACTACCCATTAGCGTAAGTGCGTATAACCCGAACGGGTAGTAAGACGCGGTGCTAATAATAAATAATAATAATAATAATAATAATATAATAATAATAATAATAATAATAATAATAACACTAATTACAAAATATATATACTAAGGGGAAAACATTATTGAAAATAATACAAATTAATTTTAAAACGCAAAATAAGATGAAAACAACAGGCCAATCTATATAACAAAAATATTTAGTTTAACTGATGAAGAACAGAAAAATTTCTACATGAACAGTTGAACACAACAAAAAATATAGAATTTAAAATGGAGTCAAATACTGGTAATGTGTTTGGTGGGTTTAAAACAATTTAAATAATCACTTGATGAAGAAAAATAAATATGTATTTAAAAAATATTTAAACGTATGTTAAAAATTAATACATTTTCAATACAGTGAAAAATAGAAATAAAGTGATATTTATTTAAATTAATAAACAACAGTCAAATATATTTCGACTGGTGTGAGCTATAGACAAATATGTGAACCCTAAATGAAGACAATGGGATAGGAGGGGGAGGGTGGGGGTAGAAACAGCATACAAAATATTACTATCCCAGTGTCAACCTCATGCTGCTTGCCATTTATAAAATATTTTCTATAATGTAAATAAAATGGGCGTTGGGCGATTATAATAGATTATTTTGCTGTGGCAAATCGATTATTTTTACAGATTCATAAACTCGCGATCATTGGTCTATATAATATAACTGGATGGACATCTGTGGCTGAAATTTTCGAGCTGTCATCTGCATACCATTGTGTAAGAGAGAAAGAAACTTTCGGGTATCCCATCCTCTATTACACCCATACAAGGCAATGGGGCATTTTTACATCGTTCATTAATTTGATTGAATACATAAAATACATCAATGTGTAACTAGTTAAATAAAATAACTATGTTATTAAAGCTTTTAAGAGCATAACAGATAAGTTTTTTCTTTAAATAAGTTGATGTAGCCTAATATATAAATGATTTTTGAAGGAAGCTAGCTTATAAAGCTTTATCTCGTACCAGAATGCTACCCTATAGTTGTGTTTGGGTAGGATAAAAGACCTTCCAAAAGGAAATTTTGACTTTCGTTCTAAATGGTCGTTTATACTACAAAAGTATTATATATATGATAGTATTCTAGTACTAAATCAATCCTTACAGATTGGGATTATTACTAAAATCTGGGTTTAGTAGATACCGTCTTTCCTACAAACTTATAGCCTTAACTATCATTTGAATGTAAGACTTCTACACAAAGTATGTCATTCAAACAAATGTAATACAGTTTTTAGCTAACTTGTTTCATTATAGTTATCGTACTTACTACAAAGTATGGTTTCTAATAGCAATAAAGCAATATGAGCCAATTTTAAAATAAGGTAATATAATACCTTCTACAAGCCTATAACCTAATTGATAATTTGAATGTATGGCAACTACACAAAGTTTGTCATTGAAACAAATATAGTCAAGTTTTAAGATACCGTACCTTATTTATTATATTTACCGAAACTTAAATACGTTAACTTTAAATGGTATCTGAAACCAATATACAAGCTAATGACCAACTTTAAATATAAGTGTAGTTTTGGCAGACTGTAAACAAGAATGATGATAACTACATATTTAAATATGTTAAAGATTCAATTCGTATTTAAAACGATTAAAGAAAACCCAGAATACGTTAATATTATAATAGAAGGACCAAAACACCAAGAAGTATAGCCTCGCAGACGTTACTATTGGAAGAGAAGGACCAAGAACACCAAGAAAGATAGCCTCGCAGACGTTAGAAGAGAAGGACCAAAACACCAAGAATTATAGCCTCGCAGACGTTATTTTGGAAGAGAAGGACCAAGAACACCAAGAAAGATAGCCTCGCAGTCGTTACTATTGGAAGAGAAGGACCAAGAACACCAAGAAAGATAGCCTCGCAGACGATACTATTGGAAGAGAAGGACCAAGAACACCAAGAAAGATAGCTTCGCAGACCATACTATTGGAAGAGAAGGACCAAGAACACCAAGAAAGATAGCCTCGCAGTCGTTACTATTGGAAAAGAAGGACCAAAAACACCAAGAAAGATAGCTTCGCAGTCGTTACTATTGGAAGAGAAGGACCAAGAACACCAAGAAAGATAGCCTCGCAGACGTTACTATTGGAAGAGAAGGACCAAAACACCAAGAATTATAGCCTCGCAGACGTTACTATTGGAAGAGAAGGACCAAGAACACCAAGAAAGATAGCCTAGCAGACGTTACTATTGGAAGAGAAGGACCAAGAACACCAAGAATTATAGCCTCGCAGACGTTAATATTGGAAGAGAAGGACCAAGAAAACCAAGAAAGATAACCTCGCAGTCGATACTATTGGAAGAGAAGGACCAAGAACACCAAGAAAGATAGCCTCGCAGACGATACTATTGGAAGAGAAGGACCAAGAACACCAAGAAAGATAGCTTCGCAGACGTTACTATTGGAAGAGAAGGACCAAGAACACCAAGAAAAATAGCCTCGCAGACCATACTATTGGAAGAGAAGGACCAAGAACACCAAGAAAGATAGCCTCGCAGTCGTTACTATTGGAAAAGAAGGACCAAAAACACCAAGAAAGATAGCTTCGCAGTCGTTACTATTGGAAGAGAAGGACCAAGAACACCAAGAACACCAAGAAAGATAGCCTTGCAGACGATACTATTGGAAGAGAAGTACCAAGAACACCAAGAAAGATAGCCTCACAGACGTTACTATTGGGAAAGAAGGACCAAGAACACCAAGAAAGATAGCCTCGCAGACGTTACTATTGGAAGAGAAGGACCAAGAACACCAAGAAAGATAGCCTCGCAACGTTACTATTAGAAGAGAAGGACCAAGAACACCAAGAAAGATAGCCTCACAGTCGTTACTATTGGAAGAGAAGGACCAAGAACACCAAGAAAGATAGCCTCGCAGTCTTTACTATTGGAAGAGAAGGACCAAGAACAACAAGAATTAAAGCCTCGCAGTCGTTAATATTGGAAGAGAAGGACCAAGAACACCAAGAAATATAGCCTCGCAGACGTAACTATTGGAAGAGAAGGACCAAAACACCAAGAAAGATAGCCTCGCAGACGTTACTATTGGAAGAGAAGGACAAGAACACCAAGAATGAAAGCCTCACAGACGTTACTATTAAAGAAAAGGACCAAGAACACCAAGAAAGATAGCCTCGCAGACGTTACTATTGGAAGAGAAGGATCAAGAACACCAAGAAAGATAGCTCACAGACGTTTCTATTGGAAGAGAAGGACCAAGAACACCAAGAAAGATAGCCTCACAGACGTTTCTATTGGAAGAAAAGGACCAAGACACCAAGAAAGATAGCCTCACAGACGTTACTATTGGAAGAGAAGGACCAAAACACCAAGAAAGATAGTCTCGCAGACGTTACTATTGGAAGAGAAGGACCAAGAACACCAAGAAAGATAGCCTCGCAGTCGTTACTATTGGAAGAGAAGGGCCAAGAACACCAAGAAAGATAGCCTCTCAGACGTTATATTGGAAGAGAAGGACCAAGAACACCAAGAAAGATAGCCTCGCAGACGTTACTATTGGAAGAGAAGGACCAAGAAAACCAAGAATAATAGCCTCACAGATGTTACTATTGGAAGAGAAGGACCAAGAACACCAAGAAAGATAGCCTCGCAGTCTTTATTATTGGAAGAGAAGGACGAGAACACAAGAAAGATGGCCTCGCAGACGATACTATTGGAAAAGAAGGACCAAGAACACCAAGAAAGATAGCCTCGCAGACGATAATATTAGAAGAGAAGGACCAAGAACACCAAGAAAGATAGCCTCACAGTCGTTACTATTGGAAGAGAAGGACCAAGAACACCAAAAAGATAGCCTCGCAGACGTTACTACTGGAAGAGAAGGACAAGAACACCTAGAAAGATAACTTCGCAGACGTTATTTTGGAAGAGATGGACCAAGAACACCAAGAAAGATAGCCTCGCAGTCGTTATTATTAGAAGAGAAGGACCAAGAACACCAAGAAGATAGCCTCACAGACGTTACTATTGGAAGAGAAGGACCAAGAACACCAAGAAAGATAGCCTCGCAGACGATACTATTGGAAGAGAAGGACCAAGAACACCAAGAAAGATAGCCTCGCAGACGTTACTATTGGAAGAGAAGGACCAAGAACACCAAGAAAGATAGCCTCGCAGACGTATTATTGGAAGAGAAGGAACAAAGAACACCAAGAAAGATAGCCTCGCAGACGATACTATTGGAAGAGAAGGACCAAGAACACCAAGAAAGCTAGCTCTCGAAACAGACGTTGAACTTATTGGAAGAGAAGGACCAAGAACACCAAGAAAGATAGCCTCGCAGACGTTACTATTGGAAGAGAAGGACCAAGAACACCAAGAAAGATAGCCTCGCAGACGATTACTATTGGAAGAGAAGGACCAAGAACACCAAGATAGATAAGCTCTGCAAGACGATACAATTGAGAAGAGAAGGACCAAGAACACCAAGAAAGATAGCTCGCAGACGTTACTATTGGAAGAGAAGGACCAAGAACACCAAGAAAGATAGCCTCGCAGACGTATTATTGGAAGAAGGACCAAGAACACCAAGAAAGATAGCCTACAACGTACTATGGAAGAGAAGGACCAAAACACAAGAAAGATAGCCTCGCAGACGATATATTGGAAGAGAAGGACCAAGAACACCAAGAAAGATAGCCTCACAGTCGTTACTATTGGAAGAGAAGGACCAAGAACACCAAGAAAGATAGCCTCGCAGACGTTACTATTGGAAGAGAAGGACCAAGAACACCAAGAAAGTAGCCTCGCAGACGTTATATTGGAGAGAAGGACCAAGAAACCAAGAAAGATAGCCTCGCAGTCGTTACTATTGGAAGATGAAGGACCAAGAAACCAAGAAAATACCTACGACGTACTATTGGAAGAGAAGGACCAAGAACACCAAGAAAGATAGCCTCGCAGTCGTTACTATTGGAAGAGAAGGACCAAGAACACCAAGAAAGATAGCTCGCAGCGTTACTATTGGAAGAGAAGGACCAAGAACACCAAGAAAGATAGCCTCGCAGACGTTACTATTGGAAGAGAAGGAAACCAAAAACACCAAGAAAGATAGCCTCGCAAGATCGTTACTATTGGAAGAGAAGGACCAAGAACACCAAGAAAGATAGCCTCGCAGACGTTACTATTGGAAGAGAAGGACCAAGAACACCAAGAAAGATAGCCTCGCAGACGTTACTATTGGAAGAGAAGGACCAAGAACACCAAGAAAGATAGCCTCGCAGTCGTTACTATTGGAAAAGAAGGACCAAAAACACCAAGAAAGATAGCTTCGCAGTCGTTACTATTGGAAGAGAAGGACCAAGATCACCAAGAAAGATAGCCTCGCAGACGTTACTATTGGAAGAGAAGGACCAAAACACCAAGAATTATAACCTCGCAGACGTTACTATTGGAAGAGAAGGACCAAGAACACCAAGAAAGATAGCCTCGCAGACGTTACTATTGGAAGAGAAGGACCAAGATCACCAAGAATAATAGCCACACAGATGTTACTATTGGAAGAGAAGGACCAAGAACACCAAGAAAGATAGACTCGCAGACGTTACTATTGGAAGAGAAAGACCAAGAACACCAAGAAAGATAGCCTCGCAGACGTTACTATTGGAAGAGAAGGACCAAGAACACCAAGAATGATAGCCTCACGGACGTTACTATTGGAAGAAAAGGACCAAGAACACCAAGAAAGATAGCCTCGCAGTCGTTACTATTGGAAGAGAAGGACCAAGAACACCAAGAAAGATAGCCTCACAGACGTTACTATTGGAAGAGAAGGACCAAGAACACGCAGAAAGATAGCCTCGCAGACGTTACTATTGGAAGAGAAGGACCAAGAACACCAAGAAAGATAGCCTCGCAGACGTTACTATTGCAATAGAAGGACCAAGAACACCAAGAAAGATAGCCTCGCAGACGTTACTACTGGAAGAGAAGGACCAAGAACACCTAGAAAGATAGCTTCGCAGACGTTATTTTGGAAGAGATGGACCAAGAACACCAAGAAAGATAGCCTCGCAGACGTTACTATTGGAAGAGAAGGACCAAGATCACCAAGAATGATACCTCACAAATGTTACTATTGGAAGAGAAGGACCAATAACACCAAAAAATATAGCCTCGAAGACGTTACTATTGGAAGAGAAGGACCAAAACACCAAGAAAGATAGCCTCGCAGACCTTACTATTGGAAGAGAAGGACCAAGAACACCAAAATATAGCCTAGCAGACGTTACTATTGGAAGAGAAGGACCAAGAATCCCAAGAATTATAGCCTCGCAGACGTTAATATTGGAAGAGAAGGACAAGAACACCAAGAAAGATAGCCTCGAAGTCGTTATTATTGGAAGAGAAGGACCAAGAATACCAAGAAAAATAGACTCGCAGGCCATACTTTTGGAAGAGAAGGACCAAGAACACCAAGAAAGATAGCCTCGCAGTCGTTACTATTGGAAAAGAAGGACCAAAACACCAAGAATGATAGCTTCGCAGTCGTTACTATTGGAAGAGAAGGACCAAGAACACCAAGAAAGATAGCCTCGCAGACGTTACTATTGGAAGAGAAGGACCAAAACACCAAGATGTTAGCCTCGCAGACGTTACTATTAGAAAAGAAGGACCAAGAAACCAAGAAAGATAGCCTCGCAGACGATATTATTAGAAGAGAAGGACCAAGAACACCAAGAAAGATAGCCTCGCAGTCGTTACTATTGGAAGAGAAGGACCAGAACACCAAGAAAGATAGCCTCGAAGACGTTACTATTGGAAGAGAAGGACCAAGAACACCAAGAAAGATAGCCTCGCAAACGTTACTATTGGAAGAGAAGGACCAAGAACACCAAGAAAGATAGCCTCACAGACGTTACTATTGGAAGAGAAGGACTAAGAACACCAAGAATAATAGCCACACAGATGTAACTATTGGAAGAGAAGGACCAAGAACACAGAGAAAGATAGACTCGCAGACGTTACTATTGGAAGAGAAGGACCAAGAACACCAAGAAAGATAGCCTCGCAGACGTTACTTTTGGAAGAGAAGGACCAAGAACACCAAGAATAATAGCCTCACAGATGTTACTATTGGAAGAAAAGGACCAAGAACACCAAGAAAGATAGCCTCGCAGTCTTTATTATTGGAAGAGAAGGACCGAGAACACCAAGAAAGATGGCCTCGCAGACGATACTATTGGAAAAGAAGGACCAAGAAAACACAAGAAAGATAGCCTCGCAACGTTACTATGGAAGAGAAGGACCAAGAACACAAGAATGATAGCCTCACAGACGTTACATTGGAAGAGAAGGGCCAAGAACACACAGAAAGATAGCCTTGCAGACGTTCTATTGGAGAGAAGGACCAAAACACCAAGAAGATAGCCTCGCAGACGATATATTAGAGAGAAGAACCCAAGAACACCAAGAAGAATAGCCCGCAGTAGTTACTATTGAAGAAAGGACCAGAACACCAAGATAGACCGCGACGATATTATAGAAAGAAGGACCAAGAACACCAAGAAAGATAGCCTCGCAGTCTTACTATTGAAGAGAAGGACCAAGAACACCAAGAAAGATAGCTCGCATACGTTATTATTGGAAGGAAGGACAAGAACACCAAAATTATAGCCTCACAGACGTACTATTGGAAGAGAAGACCAAGAACACAAGAAAGATAGCCTCGCATCGTTATTATTGAAGAGAAGACAAGACACCAGAAAGATACCTCACAGACGTACAATTGAAGAAAAGATAAGAACACCAAGAAGATAGCCAAGACGATAATATTAGAAAGAAGGACCAAGACACCAAGAAAGATAGCACAGACGTTACATTGGAAGAGAAGGACCAAGACGAAAAAGATACCTCCAGACGTATATACTGGAAGAGAAGGACCAAGAAACAGAAAAGTTACTTCGCAGGCGTTACTTATGAGGAGGACCAAGAACACCAAGAAAGATAGCCTCGCAGTCGTTTATTATTAGAAGAGAAGGACCAAGAACACCAAGAAAGATAGCCTCACAGACGTTACTATTGGAGAGAAGGACCAAGAACACCAAGAAAGATAGCCTCGCACGTTATATTGGAAGAGAAGAACAAAGAACACCAAGAAAGATAAACTCGCAGGATACATGGAAGAAAGGACCAAGAACACCAGAAGTACTTGCAGGAACTATATGAAGAGAAGGACAAGAACACCTAGAAAGAATAGCCAGAACGATATATATTGAAGAGTAAAGGAAAGACACAAGAAAGATAGCTCGAACGTTATTATTGGAAGAGAAGGACCAAGAACACCAAGAAAGATAGCCTCGCAGTCGTTACTATTGGAAGAGAAGGACCAAGAACACCAAGAAAGTAGCTGCAGACGTTTCATTGAAAGAGACCAAGAACACCAGAAAAAGCTCAAGCATCGTTCTATTGGAAGAGAAGGACCAAGAACACCAAGAAAGATAGCCTCGCAGACGTTACTTAAAAGAAGACAAAAACCAAGAAATAAGCTCGCAGACGTTACTATTGGAAGAGAAGGACCAAGAACACCAGAAAGTGATAGCAGAGTTACATATTGGAAGAAGAAGGACCAAGACACCAAGAAGATAGCCTCGCAGACGTTAATATTGAGAGAAGGAAAGAAACCAAGACAAAATAGCCTCGCAGACGATTACTATTGGAGAGAAGGACCAAGAACACCAAGAAAAGATTACTAGCAGACGTTACTATTGGAAGAGAAGGACCAAGACACCAAGAAAGATAGCCGCAGACGTTATATTATTTGGAGAGAAGGACAGAAACCAAGAAAGATAGCCTCGCAGCGTTACTATTGGAAGAGAAGGACCAGAACACCTAAGAAAGATAGCTGCAGTCGTTACTATTGAAGAGAAGGAGCAAGAACACCAAGAATAGAAGCTCAAGACGTTACTATTGGAAGAGAAGGACCAAGAACACCAAGAAAGATAGCCTCCAGACGTTACTATTGGAAGAGAAGGACAAGAAACCAAGAAATAGCCTCGCAGACGTTACTATTGGAAGAGAAGGACCAAGAACACCAAGAAAGATAGCCTCGCAGAACGATAAATTGCAAGAGAAGACCAAGAAACCAAAGAAGATACCGAAGACGATATACTATTGGAAGAGAAGGACCAAGAACACCAAGAAAGATAGCTCGAATACGTTACTATTGGAAGAGAAGGACCAAGAACACCAAGAAAGATATCCTCGCAAGACGATACTATTGAAGAAGGAGCGAAGAACACCAAGAAAGAAGATACCTCACAGTCGTTACTATTGGAAGAGAAGGACCAAGAACCCAAGAAAGATAGCCTCGCAGACGTTACTATTGGAAGAGAAGGACCAAGAACACCCAGAAAGATAGCCTCCAATGTTACTATTGGAAGAGAAGGACCCAGAACACAAAAAATACCTCGAGACGTTACTATTGAAGAGAAGGACCAAGAACACCAAGAATAATAGCCTCACAGACGTTACTATTGGAAAGAAGGACAAGAACACCAGAAAGATAGCCTCGAAGTCGTTATATTGGAAGAGAAGGACCAAGAACACCAAGAAGATAGCCTCACAGACGTTACTATTGGAAGAGAAGGACCAAGAACACCAAGAAAGATAGCCTCGCAGACGTTACTATTGGAAGAGAAGGACCAAGAACACCAAGAAAGATAGCCTCGCAGACGTTATATTGAAGAGAAGACCAAGAACACCAAGAAAGATAGCCTCGCAGACGTTACTATTGGAAGAGAAGGACAAGAACACCAAGAAGATAGCTCGCGACGATATTATTGAAGAGAAGGACCAAGAACACCAAGAAAGATAGCCTCGCAGACGTTACTATTGGAAGAGAAGGACCAAGAACACCAAGAAAGATAGCCTCGCAGACGTTACTATTGGAAGAGAAGGACCAAAACACCCAAAAAAATAGCCCGCCGGATTTTTAAGGGAAAAAAAAAGAACCCAAGAAAAATAGCCTCCAAATTTTTTATTGAAGGAAGGCCAAAACACCAAAAAAAACCCCAACGAAAAAAAGGGAAAAAAACCCCAAAAACCCCAAAAAGTATGAGGAATAAAAAAGGAAAAACTCAAAAAAAGGGAGAGACAGGAAAAAAAGACCAAGAACCCCAAAAATGGCCTCCAATTTCTTTTTAAAAAAACCCAAAAACCAAAAGATACCCCCAGGTTAATATTTGGGAAAAAGGCCCAAAAACCAGAAAAAAACCCCCAGAAATCTTTGAAGAAAGGGCCAAGAACCCAAAAAAGCCTAAGTACTATTGGAGAAAGGAAAAAACCCAAAAATAGCCTCCAGACTTTTATTGGAAGAGAAGGACCAAGAAAACCCAAAAAATGGGAAAATTTTAAAAGAAGGAAAAAAAGAAAATGCCAAAATATTTTGGGGAAAAAATAAAGAAAAAAAAAATTTTTTGGGGGAAAAAAAAGGGAAAAACCCAAAAAAAAGAAAAAAGCCCCAAAAACCAACATTTAAAAAGGAAGAAAACCAAGAAAGATACCTTCCAGCCCTTTTATTGGAAAAAAAGGGCAAAAAAACCCCAAAAAATACTTTGAGGTTTTTAAGGAAGGAAAAAACCCCAAAAAAACCCAGACTTACTATTGGAAAAGGACCAAAAAAACCAAAATAAAATGAGAAAGACAAAAAAAAAAAAAAAAGCCAAAAAAAAAGAAAAAAAAAGGGGCCAAAAAAAAAAGGGGCAGGTTTCTTTGGGAAAAAAAGAAAACCCCAAAAAAAAAACCCAGAAACCCATTGGGAAAAGAAGGACCCCCGAAAAACCAAAAAAATTTTTCCCGAAATTAATGAAAAAAAAAACCAAAAAAAAGGCCCCCCTTTTTGGAAAAGGGAAACCAAAAACACCAAAAAAAGATACCTCCAGACTACATTAAGAGAAAACCAAAACACCCGAAAAACCTCGCAACGTTTTTTTGGGGGGAAAAAAAAAGAAAATCCCAAAATACAAAAAAAAGAAAAAAAGAAAATAGCCTCCCAAAATTGGAAAAAAACCAAAAAAACCCCCAAAAAAAGAAAAGCCCAAAATTTTTAGGGAAAAAAAAAAAACCCAAAAAAAAAACCCCGGTTATTAAAAAAAAAACAAGAAACCCCAAAAAAAGAAAAAAGGAAAAAAACCAAGAAAAAAAAGGGGGGGTTTTTTTAAAAAAGAAAAAAAACAAAAAGATAGCCCCGCAACGTTTTTTAAAAAAAAAAAACCAAAAAGATAAAAAACGTTATTTGGGGGGAAGGCCAAAACAAAGAAAGAAGCCTCGGCTTAAAGAGAAAAAAAAAAAGAAAACCCCAAACTTTTTATTGGAAAGAAGGGGCCAAAACCCAAGAAAGATAGCCCCCAGACGTTTTTTTTGGAAAACAAAAAACCAAGAAAGAAAACCCCGCAACTTTTTAATTGGGAAAAAGGGCCCAAAAAACCAAAAATAGCCCACCCAAATTTAAAAAGGAAAGAAAAAAAAACAAAAAAATACCTGAAAAAAAAAAAAAGGCCAAGAAAAAAAATTTAAAAAAAAGAATTTTTTGGGAAACAAAACCCAAAAAAATAGCCTCGAGCTTATTTGAAAGAAAGGACCAAGAACACCCAAAAAAAACCCCCTTATTTTTTGGGGGGAAAAAACCAAAAAATACCCAAATTTTTTTAAAAAAAGAAAAAGAAAAACCCAAAAAAATTGAAAAAAAAAAAAAAAAAAAAAAAGCCTAAAATTTTGGGGAAGGACCAAAAAAAAAAAGCCTCGACTTTAAAAGGAAGAAGCCAGAACACCAAAAAATAGCCTAGATTAAATTGGAAAAAAAGGGCCAAGAAACAAGAAAAATAGCCCCCAGACTATATTGAAGAGAAAAAGAACACCAAAAAGAAGCCCCAAACGTTTTTAAATTTGGGAAAAAGAAAAAAAACCAAGAAAGGTGCCCGAAATTTTTTTTTTGAAGAAAACCAAAACCCCAAGAATTAAAAAAACCCCCCGACAAAGGAAAGAAGCCAAAAACCAAGAAAAAAGCCCAACACAATTGGAAAGAAGGACCAAAAAAAAAAGAACCCCCAAAAAATTATTTTTAAGAAAGGGAAGA